>JAQHUG010000224.1:2220890-2232812 GCA_028555095.1 Dicrostonyx torquatus | reverse complement strand
TTTAGTTATTTATCATTTTCATCTTCATTCTCTTTATTTATATTCTAATCCCCATGTCCCTACCCTGGTAAGTGGTATTTTTGTCAAAGCTGGTCACTGACACTTAACAGTTGTTGATTCAGTGAAGACACTTTGTTGGTGTGGGTTCTGAAAAACTTGTACAGGTAAGTTTGAAGATGTAGTTTTCATGAGTCATCATCCAATTTCAGAGAGAATTTTTGGCAATGTATTTGCATGTATCACCCATTCTCTTATAAGCAACTCCTCCCTACCTATGCACCTACAAGGAATTCAAATTAATTCACTAGTTCAGCATAACACTTGAGTAGAGTCATTCATTTAGTCTACAACTAGTATCTATCTACAGTGAGTAGGCATTTGTTAATGTTTCCAAAGAAAAACAAAGCAATATAGGGACAAACCTGTGGTTTTGATGAACAGCTAGCATTTAGCAGGACTGTTGTGATGGAAGAAACATTTGGGACTAAATGAACAAAGATGCACACACACACACACACACACAGCACATACACACACGATACAAATTTGCTACTATCCAAATCTCAGATGTTTACTAGTTATTATATTTTTCTGTAGAAAATGCAGAAAGGAGAACTGGAAAGGAAAACTTCATATTTTTGCACAATCCCCTGACCATGTACAAAAATGAAGACTACAATTGTCATGAATGTTATGATAAAGTAAATGGCGCCATTGCCCAAGTGACTGCAGCAGGCAGCAGGCCTCAAGGAGCTGGCATGGTGAAACACTGCAGTTTTTCTAATGGCTCACAGGCCACAAGGGCCAGTGGGTCTGAGGCGGGGAGCCATGTGGACAGTGAGAGACCTCGGCAGCACCGCTAGTTCCACAAGGAGCTACAGTTGCAGCTGGTGAGAGACAGAAACCTATTAGGCACACCATTCAGAGAAAGTGGGTATTTATTTAGTAGGTTATGGAAGCAAAAGGGAAAGGCACTAAGGGGAGAAGGGGGAAGAGCAGAGAGAGAGAGAGAGAGAGGAGAGAGAGACAGAGAGAGAGAAACGGGTGTGAGGGTGGGAAGGAGCCACAACAGGAGAGACAGAAAGGAAGGAGTCTCAGGCTTGATTCAGGAGAAAGATCTGCTTGCCTTGGCAGATGGGGAAGAGAGTGGGTGGAGCTTGTCTCTTAAAGTGACAGGACAGACCATTACAATCATTTTTTTTTAATTTTTATGTTGAGGATATATATGTGTATGTTTATATTTATGTATGAATACTACAGGTGTTTCTTTTTCTCTTAGGTCCTTATACTATAAGACAAATATATTACATTTTTATATTACTTAATATTTAAGTACTGTCACCATTGCCACATCATAATTAAGTATAAAAGGAAAAATAAGTATAATTGAAGAAATGTTAGTTCTGCTGGAGAAGAAAGTAATGTGCTCTCAGTTGTATGTTGGACACACATATGTTAGGAGATAACACAACCTTGTTGATTTTTATTTAGCTACTTGTTTTAATACTCATGGTATGTAACTGAGAAAGACTAAACCTGATCATCATATGGGTCAATGCAGATATGAGGTTATAAACTTTTCACTGTACAGAAAACATGTATGTTAAATAGTCATCGTGTCTCCTTCTAATCCAAAGTAAAAAATAAAAGAGGAATTTTTCTTTTCTTGCTTTCTTCTAGATGTAGACATTCACCTTCTCTGCCTTTAGTGATTCAGCTCATTATTTTCACAACCCTGAAAATTCAGATGATACTAAATGTTCTTTCCTCCTTATAACTGGGAAAAGCTCAATAATTCCTATAACCTTATCATTTAGCATCTCACTTTTTCTTTGGAATTTTCAAATGATTTGGGACAAGAAATTAAGCATTGACAGTAGTGCTATGCAATTATGTTTAAATTAAGTGTAAGTTATTAAGAAATTTTCTTTAATAAAAGTTTATGATTTTATATTTAAATTTAAGGTGCAATTTAATGCTAAAAATTGTGATATTATATATATTTTTACATCATAAATTGTCACAGATGTTCAAAAGGGAAATTTTTATTTTACTTTAACAAATGCTGACCCCATAACAAAATCATATTAACTAATTCAAATATAAATATCTAAATTTGTTCCCTTAGATAATATATTGATTGTATAAGAAATATACTGTAAAAATGATCATAGAAATCATTAGATTCATGATACATATGAACAAAACATGTCACAGTTGGTTATAATTATGGGAGGAAGTGGAGCAAGGGGCAAAGGCAGTATCTGGGAATGACATTTATTCCGGGACATGAAGCCTGTTAGAGAAATTAAGTATTAATATATGCTCACAGTAATTGCCACTTCAAAAGTAGATAATGATAATGATGGTTGGCTAGACAGATAAATTTAGATGGAAATCTCCATAAAGTCACATTTATTTTGAAAGAAAAAAAAAGTCTCATTTGTTTTTATTCTGACAGGTCAGAAAATTCTACTGTTTTTCTACCTTTTCCATTACTCAATGTGTGGTGAACACAAACAGAAAAGAAGATTGCATAAGAACTTACATATTTCCATTGTTTTTCAATCTCATTTTGCAAGCATGATTTAAAAATTTTAGTACACATAATGAGAAACTTAAATTGCTAGACCTTCAAATAATAAAACCTTCAGTTTTTTTTTTTTAAATATGATTTTAACTGACCTAAAATGACAAAAGTTTTGCTCTTGTCTTTCCTCTGTGATTCCTTGCTGGGTATCTTTCTTCAATCCTTGCTAGGATATTCCCACCCTAAAGTTAATAGCCTCTTTTTCCCTGCTCATTATTGTTACATATGCTCATACATGTGTGTATGTGTGCAAATATATATAGATAAGATCGGCTGAGTCCATTCGTGTTCTGTTTAAATGGTTTCAGATGTGATGTGACCACTTTACACTAGAAAACCAATGAAGGTGCTCATTTATATTTTAGACAATGAAAGAGGTTGTCCCAGTCCAGTGTACACAAAAGCATACACAAATTAAGAGTTATTTTGGGACTGTTTCAGCATGGAAATGCTTGATAAGGCACTGTTTCTCAAGGCACAGAGGTGAATAACAATGAAGATCACCTGGTTACAGTTGCATTTAGAGTTGGGCTAGAAATAATAAATCTCCAGGATTTTGAGTTGTAGTTGAAGAACCACGTATAAACTGGGTCAATTTTGAAAACTTTTTTTTAGCATATGGCCATCACTTAGATTCTTCCAAATATTAAACTTTTCTGCTTAGGAGGGATGACCTTTGTCCCTTTGACATTGACTTGTCATCCACAGTTGTGTCATTATGTTTCACTACAGAAAAAGTGAAAATTTTTCTTAAATGGAAAAATATCATAAGTCATAAAGATCTTCACAAAGACTTGAGTCTCTAAATCTGCTACTAAGCCTTCTAATTGAAAAATGGAGCTCAAACTATTGGTTTTATTGAAAATTTTGTTTTATGTATGTGTTCAGATGGAAAAGTAAGACAAAACAAAAACAAGACAGTTTTACGATCTTTATTTATGTTTATCTAATATATCATATAAGTGGAATATAGCTAAACTACAAATAAATATATTCCAAATAATAAATTTGTATCAATGAACAGAGACATACTATTCCATTATTATCTTATCATGTTAGACTTCCTAATTGGTAAGTCACTGGAAAGTCTATAATAGATATCTCTTTGGTTATTTAAAATATATATTAAATATACAATATAATAAAATATATATCAACACTAATGATTAAAATATTTTTAAAATGTAGGAAAGCTTGAAGTCTTTATTTAAATGTAACAAGACCAAGTAAATTATCACAACTAAGAAACTTTGCCTTATCCTGCCTGGTAGTTTGCTGTTCTGCATTGAAAGTAAACATTGTACTAGGTAGAAAGAGGTCTGTGCATCATATGTTTCATTATTAAAGACTTATACAGAGTTTCTAAAGCAGCTTAACCTTATTCTTTAGCTTTTTCATTTAATATATTTTAATTAAAGTATAAATTCATTTTTCTCCACTCCTTCCATTACCTCTCCTATGTACCCATATATGTACAAATATATAAACTGAATCTGCTATTCTCCTTTGGGTTTTTGATTTTATATTTTTCAAGTTGGACCACTTATATGGAATAACCAGGGATGAGTAACATGCACCAGAGATGCAGTCATTCATTTCCTGAAGCTTTGTTCTCTAATGGTAGGACTCCTTTCTCTTTTCACATCTGCATTTTCTTTTATGTAGTCATAGCTCAGGTCATGAGTATATAGACATTCTGGGAATATATTCTGAAAATTTATTAAGAAAATTGCATATATTCCAATATGCTCACTTTCATTTTAATAAAACTGATGATGATATATATGTATGTATATGTGTGTATATGCATAAAAATAAACATTTCTAGATTTTATTTAAAATATTCATCTTAACTAGAGGGACTAGAGGGACATTTATCTATAACTTTATGGCAATTACATATTTTACCTTTTTCCACTGATATTGTTTAACTGAGTATGCATGAAGATTTTTGTGTGAAGATCATATTAATGTTATTTATTCTTTTACTGCATTTAAATACATATTAAAATTATTCTTGCTTTTTTGTGTGTGAGTGTGTGTTCATGTACGTATGTGCACATTCATGGGAGTTCCCTTGCAAGACAGAAAAAGAAACTTGAGTTTTAGATGATGAAGGCAAAGGCAGTTTTAGTCTCTCCACATAGATGATAGCAGCCTAACTCTGGACCTTTTGAGGATCATCAAGCAGTAAAAAATGCTTAGCTTCTGATCCTTTTCTAGAGTCCCACTAATATTTTTGTATGAGTTTACTGCCAAGGAGAATTATACTCTTATAAACATACAAAAATATATGTTAGTAATTAATTTTAAAATATAAACTAAGAATATGAAAGTAAAGCAAGTGGTTTAATATCTTGCGGTTGTCTATTTTGCAGTTTCCTTATAATTCAAATATTGATTAAATTATTCTAAATGCTACATTTCACAAAAGCTCATTATATATAAACACATTTATGCCCTTATTTTACTCAATTTTCTCAGTGGGGAAAATGAGCATTATTATGAGTGGAAAATATTTATGACCCATATTTCATTCTAATTTTTGGGAAAGAAAATAATGAGCACAGTTATTTGAGGGCAATTACAGATAATATTAAATATTGATTGTACTAGCAAGTTTTTTATCTTCTAATAAATGTAATTTCAACTTTTATGTTAATTCCCAATCATGAAATCTGCACATTTGTAATGCTTCTTCTCAGAAACTTTTAAAATTCTATTCCTGTGATATTGTATGTATTTTGTAAATATAAACATAAAGACCAGTTGATTTGTATTTAGTAGCCATGCAACAGAATTTTAATAGGAAGACACAAAACACATGCAAACATTGGCATATACATACAGACATACACACACACGTCTACTCACCCAAGAGAGAGCATAGAACAGAGGAAAGTACAGAAATAACCAAAATCCAGCTGGGTGAACCAATGAGTTTTCTTTGAATAGATGACACGAATGTGGGTGATAATTACTTCCAGAAACAGAAATATCTCACAGACAACTGCATAGTTAAAGTACATCTTAGCATATGTGTGAGTTCACCAAAATTGGATACCTGGAGTACTCTATACAGCCTAAAGAGAAGTTTTTGCAGATTTCTTACTAGGCAGACCAACTTGCATGAGCTTCTTACAGAGTCAGCAGTCAGCTTACCTTTGTTTCTTTTAGACAATTCTGCTATACATGCCTGAGAATCTTTCTGTATGAAAAAATTATCTTGTACAATGTAAAGTTTTGTCGTTTGCACACTTTTAAGATAACCCAGATTTTTTAGTAGCTAGGCAGGAGGTATAGGTGGGTTGATCAAACTAAGGATGATGGGAAGGAGAAGGATGGAGTGAGGAGTCACCACACAGACACAGGATATGAATGTACCATGCTAATAAAGATACCACTATGTGGCATAGCATCCATAAGGAAAATAGGTTAGTATTAAATGTAAGAATTATCTAGTAAAAAGCCTGAGCAATTGATCAAGAATTTGTAATTAATATATGCCTCATAGCGGTTATTTGGGGACTGGAAGGCAGAAGGAAAATCTGTGACTATATATGGCACCCAAACATTTGATAAGAATTTTCACATAAAACCTCAGAAAAAAGGGATTCTAAACTCACAAAAGAACAGCCAAATTCTGCTTTTTGGGTGGGTTCTATTTGCTAGCAGAAAAAATACAGGTGTGGATTCTTTATGATGTGACTTTCTGGTTTGTCTTGGTGACATGGGTGGCTGTTTTGGGCTGTCCTGCTACCAAACACTTAAATGGAGTTGAAGAGCAGCAGGTGGCATGCTACTATCAGCAGCATGGACCCTGAAACTCCCCAGAGTTGTTGCAGTAAAAGTTGCTCCCACTAGTACCTATGCCATGAAACTAGGCTCTTAGAACCAAGAAATGGGGTGGATCAAACCTCCAAAGCTACCAGCACTTTGATCTTAGCAATTTAAAGACTCATGTAGCCATAGAAATATGAAAATATGCCATATAGGGATTCAGACAGTAAAATAAAATCAAATAAATGAAATAATTCAACCTCTATACAGGTTACAGTATACTTTAAGTATACTTTTAAATGTGCTTAAAAATGTATGTAGTCCTGAGAGAGAAACGAAAAAGGGTAGAGAACATCTTTTTAAAAATGCAGTAAAAATATAATACCATGTAAAAATAAAAAATGCATTGAGAGTTTGTCACTGTGTTGCATTTGAATTTTTTTCACTGCTGAGGAAGGTACAACAATTGCTAAGACACACTAGAACATAAATGATGCTAGATTAAATGAACTTATATGTTTTGAGAATATATTGACTTCAAAATTTAGTTCAAATGATGTTACTTTAGAGAAAAGGCTATGCTTTTATTTTCACAGGAAATGAAAGACTGTGGATTCATTCTAGGTTAAAGAAAATCAGGCTTGATCAAGGACAAGCCCTGAAATCCTGAGTACACACATAAAGAAATAAATCTGAAAGAACTACAAGACATGTGATGTATATTTGATGTGCTCATGTGCATAACAAAAACATCATTTATGCTGACTTGTGTGCAATGCACAGTTTATTCTTGTATTAATACGGATATGAATGTTACCTTTAAAAATTTGTGCATTTTCAAAGCAAGGGGATGAGACAGCAGGGAAAGCAGTTGGCCCAGGTTATCCTGCCTCTCACAATGACCCTGTTGATCTTTACTCGGAGTTCATCACCCAGAACAGCTTTAAGTCCGCTGGCTGATATGGTGTACCCTCACAAACTACTCCAGTCAAGACTTAACCATGATCCTGATTTTTTTCAGAGTCCTCTAAAGATGCTGTCACCCCTAGACTGCAGGAAGCAAAAGGATGGTATTGACCACATTTCCAAGAGTTTAGGTGAACAGTTTTTGTTGTTCAGTGGGTTATGGATATTTCTCTTCATTTATGCTGTTGGTAATAGCAATTATTATTGGTAATAGTCAAGAAAAAAAACTGAACAATAGAGAATAGATTCAGGGATCTTGTTCTGAAAGGGAAAAGGGGGAATATAGAAATGATAGGATAAGATAATAGATTATTGAAACTTCCTTAAACCAAAAAACAACTATTATTCTCAGGATAGTTTACATTGGTTGGAATTTCTTTATTAACACAAATTTAAAGTTATTTACATTATACTTTATGTATATTTCTACTCTCCTTTAGGGTATTGTTTACATAGTTCATTTTTAAAAAGTAATATATAATTAAAAATACAGATTAACAATTATCTGTAACAACAAACTTATAATCATGTTAGGTTTTCAAGTTCATACAAAGGTGTATTTCAGATAGAAAGGCAATTTTCAAGCACTTCAAAGTGCTATAGAATATGACATTTAAAAATTTTTAAGAACTGAGACATTTCTTGACAGTGAGACACATCTGTTACTGGTGACACCAATCTACTTCAAAGAACATGATGGGAATTACAGAAATTCTGTATGAAATTTGTTCTCTTTATTACAAAAGCTAGCCATGTGTTCAAAGAAACTATCCTTGCCACAATTGCTGACAGTTGCTGTTCAAACTAGACTAGTAGGACATGAGAAAGGAGACTGTTGAACTTTGCCAAGACAAGGTAGTACAGTCGTTCAAAGTTCCCTCTTCACAAGAAAGTCTGTCAGATATGCTATGCCTGTAGGCGAGCATTCAGTATCCCAAAGTTGCAGAGAAACTTTGGGTGACTGTATGGACAGCTTAAGGTTCCCTCATTAGGTAATATTTTACCCTTCTAAGGTCTTTGATGGAGTTGACGACTAGAAAGTTATAGTTGTAGTTTTCTTAAATGTTAAAAGATAAATTAGGTACAAAAATTTAGACTCACAAGATAAATTAGATAATGAATCATTTTCTGTAACTTTGTCAAATACAAGTAGAATGGATATTATAACTATAATGCTTACTTGATAGCTGATTTTGTTGTTTATATTCTTAAAATGTTAAAGGTCAAAGATCCCTTTTTAATTAGACAAATGGGGGTATGATGTGAAGTAATGGTCTTGTACAAGGTAAAGATTTAACAATCAAATATGTAGCCAGGCAGGAAGTATTGGCAGGGTAACAAAATTAAGGTGATGGCAGGGAGAAGGATGGAGTGAGCAGTCATGAGCCAGAAATAAAATGTAGTGGCTTTTTATTTGTATTTTAATAAATAAAGCTTGTCTGAACATGAGGGAGTAAAACAGCCTCACTTGTCAGGCTTATAGATCAGGCAATGGTAACATACACCTTTAATCACAACAGCCATACTAGTTGTCATAGAAACTATACAATGGGGGTAGAGAGATGGCTCAGTGGTTAAGAGCACTGCCTGCTTTTCCAAAGGTCCTGGGTTCAATTTCCAGAAACCACATACCTAGAACTTGAAATAGGAGGAAACAACTGTTTCCTGAGACTTGATGTCTGAGCCCCTATTGGAGCTTAGGCATGAATTTTACACATACACATAAAGATGATAGAATTTTTTAAAAGAATACACATAAAGATGATAGAATTTTTTAAATGATTTGCAGAAAGAATATAAATAGACAACCTTGAATCAATTAACACATTTCTCCATCAAAATTTCTGCTATTCTCTTCCTTATGAATTTCTCTTAGTACTTGATGAATACTTAAATTGAATGAATGGATAACTCTGGAAAATAGTTCTGTGACAACAATCATTCAACACCTTTCTGTTACACACAAAAGGAAACATATGAACACATATTCTGATTTTGTTTATTAGAAATGATAATGTTTTAATACAAGTAAAATGCATTTTGCAAGACATTTTCTCAATGTAAAATTTCTCAGACTATGAAAGCATCTCTTAAATATTTTTTGAAAGCTACCTGAAATTATAAAACATTGAATTATTTAAAAGTATTACTATACATATTAAGGACCCTAGCTCTTTCCTAAATTCAAGTTTTGAATTTGAGCAAAATGTACCAGTTTATAAATTTGACAATTAATTCAAGTATTTCACATAGGATATTGGACTTATTTTACAGTTATTGCTTTATTCCTTTACCCAAGAACCTTTTGGATCTATCACGTTACTCCAGGATGTGCTGGCCTCCTAAAAGAGTCACATTTACTCTTTTTTACCCAGAAACCATGTTATCATACCACAGGGTTACATAGCTTAGGCTCTCACATGCTTGCCATAAAATTTCCCTATAATGGCGATATTGTCTAAAAACTACATTGCCAAAAGCATTTTGTAGGTCATGTACGGTTCAGTTTGGCTCCCCTCTTCAGGCTGTTGACACCACTCTTCTGCAATCTATTCATCCAGAATGATATTTGTGAATTTGAAACTCATCCATGGACTTGAATTACAGGAAACTCCAGCATATGCCATGCTTCTAATGTGCCAGTCTTTGCTCTGGCCATGTCTCTGAACTGGTCAGCGATTACAAGCATAGCGGTTTTGCTTATTCTTTTTCTCTAATAATATTTACTTCACCGAACATCTATCAAGCTTCCTTTCCATTTTCATGCATTATCTTGGTATAACTATTCACATCATGTAAAGAAAGAAATCTTCAGTTACAGAAGTGCCTAGAGATAAAATATAAGAATAATAAGCTTTCATTATATTTTCAACAGAGTGGCCCATAATACATCTATATATAGTCATTCTTCACTGAATATTTATAGAAATATGATTAAATACCCATTTTCATTGGCTTACAATGTGGGAATAGTATGTTTTGTCTACTGCTCATGTGAAGATGAAGAAGGAAACAAAGTGATGAATGATGCATGTAAAAGGGAAAAATCAATATGATAGTGAGAAAATTGAATCTTTTCAATGAATTTTCTTTAGAGGTTCTTTATTAGTGCCTGTGATGCAGTGTAGAAGGGAAGAACTTGCCTGACAACACAAGGCTCCGAATTCCCTAAAAACAGTTAAAAAAAAAAAGCTCTTTAAGTGTGTACCCTATTCTTTATACCACTGTGTGTGAACCTTGTTTGCAGTTTTTGTGAATTTCAGATAGGAACCGCAGCTTGGTTCAAAAAAGTGTTCTGCTTTTAAGAAGCAAGTTAACTATTTTATCGGTTAATTTTTACATGACTTTTACTTGAGAAGTGATTTATTCTAATGAAGAGATCCAAGATGGAGACAAGTCATCTTGCTTTTAGAAAGCTGAAATGAGTTATCTATGGACTAAGAGAAAGAACACACTGTAAATGTGAGTCTCCTGAACTCTTGTGTTCATTTTGTGTTTTACTGTTTACTGTGTCCTTTTCCTCTTCACTTTTGTATCAGTGTTGCATCCAAGCAGTTGAACATTGTCCACCTAATTCTAGATGTTAACTGACATGAAAGGATTGTATATCCTCAATATGTGGCTTATAAAGTTTCTAAATCATGATATTTTGATTAGATAACTCCCTAGACATGATGTAAGAAGAGGAATTTGGTTGAACAAAAGGTGTATTTTGTTTGAACTGCCTTGAATTTCTCCAAGTGTAGCCTTAGGATTTGGAGTGAAAATTACAGTCATAGAAGAAAGCAGGTATAATCAAGGTAAATAAGAGAAATACCATTTAATGGAGCAGTGCAAACATGTGGCCATTCAGGATAGATTGGAATGTTCTTAGGTTGAAAGATCATTAACTCGGAAATGGGAATTCTCTTTTAATTGGGTAATTGTCCTTTCTATTCTTCCTGATAAGGCCAATCCAGTGAAGGAGATTCTGCCCTTGAATGCTGGATGCTGCATTCCTTCATCTGCCAGCCCACTCCATTCTAGTCCTTGGATAAAATGGAAATTATGAGGCTGTTGTCTTGGGGGAAGTTCCTTTCATTACTCTGAATGAAGAGCATCTGGTTGCTTTGAAATTTCTTTAACAACTTTGCTTTCGTGGCCTTCATTAATTCTTGCTTCTAAATCTTCTATATGGGCACTTTGTTTACTCTCATACCTTCCAGAGTAATAGCACTGTTAATATATTTTTCAATTTGAATAATTTTTCAATTTGAATTAATTTTTCAATTTGAATAAAGGAAAATGGTATTTTATTTTATAATATTTCATCATTCATTTACTTTTATTGTTGCTGTAAATACTTCAAATGCAATTTTATTTTTTGCAATAACTTCAGTTTTACTGTGAGAAAAATGAGTTTGAAATGCTATATGAGTCTCAAATTTAAATATAATGAATAGCATGTGTGAAATTTTCAGATATTAAACTAAGTTAAACTAAAGCACAGGAATATGAAATAAAGTCTTATATATAGTTGGAAAAATTTAGTTGCAGATTTCACTGTTAACCTTATTATACACTTTTTATAGTATACTTGCTAAACA
>JAQHUG010000224.1:2121735-2132978 GCA_028555095.1 Dicrostonyx torquatus | reverse complement strand
TGGCTACTCTTTGGCTTATTTATCATTATGTCATCATGGCCTATCTTCTTACTGATCTTTAGGTATACTGACAAAAGCAAATATTTGTGTGATTAAAATCCAGTTTTACTTAAGGAATTATCAGATAAAATACATTTTTCTAAACATTATCATTGAATAAATGCAGCTATCATAGATTCAGAGATCAGGTTATTTTTAGAGAAAAAGCCCTGTCTGAATAATAGCATTGCTATAATTTCAAGAAAGTCTCATTTTGGCCTCATAAAGTTGATATTTTTTAGATTTGCTTTTATTCATCAATATTTTAGGAAAATTACTGTCACTCAAATGTGTTCAATTCCAAAGATCTACTTCCATTAGAGAAGAATAATTGACAGAGAGCTCTGTAGAAAAGTAGGACACCGAATTGTGATAATCACTCAGGAAATTGCCTCATTCCTCAGTTTCCATTGTGGTTGAGAGAAGAGAAACTTTATTTATTAACTTAGGCAGTTGATAGCTGGCTTAAGTAGAAAAAAAGAAACAGTGTAATTCTATGTAAGACATTGTGTCATCACTATAGCCTTTTTCATTTTAATATGATTTCAGTTTTTTTTCTACAGTTGATTCAGGACTTTTCATGCTTCTTTAATGGAGATTATTTTTAATTTGTACTTGGGTTCTTTCTACTTGTCAACTTTGGTTTACCAGGACTAAATTATGTGACACTATCTAAACCTTGAGAAAAATGTGTTTTTAATTTCTGCTTTATTAAACCATATTTATGTTAATGTTCCACAAAAATAATAATGAATACAAAAATTCTAATATACATGTTTACTTGCCCTACAAATCCCAAACTCTGTGTTTTGGCAAATGATAAAAATGGAAGCAAGAATATTCTAATGGGTGTCACTTTGGATACAGGTATGCTTAACTAGTTTCTATCATTTGAACTGTTTTTCTAAGGTAATATCAAATACAATATTAAAACCAACTTGTTCTTATGGAGAAAAATTACATTCACAAGTGTTGTACATTTCCCTCAATGTCTTGGATATAACAAACTTTATAATGAATTCAAGTTGTCCTTTGTTTCAGTTTGCCCTGACTACTATAACACATACCATAAAGTTAGATTTTTAAAAACAGATGTTTTGTGTTTTTACAATACTGAATGATAAAAGAGCTGGTCCAGTTCTGACAAAGTTTTCTGTTTTGATGTGTTATCACACGGCAGGCAGCTCTCACACACCCAGATGGAGGGGTTCTAACAAACTCCTCTAAGTAAAGAGGAACTCACATTTCTGACCTTATTTTACCTTAGTTATTGTCTCAGGAATATTTTCTCATTTAGGAAAACTGAAGACAAATTCTCCAACATTTGTATTATGAAAAACACAACTGAGTTCATATTGCTTATTTTTGTTTCTTTTAAATCAATTTACAAATATAAAACAAATACTAGTCAATTATTCAAATTAACAATCTACACAGAGTAATATTCTTGTTTAGACTGTAACAATGACCATTTTTATCTGAAAATGTTTTTGATCTTTTAATATCTTCTTGTCTGAAGCTATGAATATTTATGGTTGTCTCATATTTTTATGATTGGCATGTGTTTATTCCTGGAATAACTTCCTTTAAACTGCAAAGGAAAGTTGGCTCTGGTAAGGCAATAATTATTGTATCTTTACAATAGCTATCAAAGATTTGTCATACTTATATAATAGAAAGCTCTTTCCCTGAGTTCCTAGGTTTTCTGTATAAATTGATGCATACACCTACTTTATCATACACAACGTTTCCATTATTTTTGTGATTTTTATTCTTTGAAAAACTTGTTCAAATTATGGTTTCTCTACCATTTTAGATATTTTTACTAAGTTAGGTAAATTCAAGTTATCTTACTGAGTGGTAGAATTAGTTTAATAGAGTAATAAAGGCAAATTGGTTTATCATTTTCAGTGCAAAATCTCTTGTATTTCTGTAAAAAAATCCTTAGAAGCAATATTTATGCTTAACACTACTCTTCAGAAATAACTAAGTTTATTCTCCTGTTAGTATGTTGCTTCTTATATAACAAAATTTGTTTTTGAGTCAGAGTTCTAGCTCACTCTGCACTCTCACTGTTTGTGTATATTATTTCTAAACTTTTAGTAAAAATACTTCCAGTTATAAAAACCAAAGTTATATACAAACTAGTACATTATATTCTATCCTTAAATAAAGTCTTTAAAACATGGTAAAACATTGTTTTTTTTTCCAATACTGCTAAACATGTAAATATATAAGAGAATTACTTTGAAGGTCACTCAATAAATACGGTATTTTTCTAAAACCTTGGTTCAATATCCCAAATCATGCCCATTTTTGATTTCCTTTTTATGACTGAAGATCTTAGCAAACACTTGAAATGATAAAGTAAACATATATATCAAGATTCTCTAAATGAATATGCTCACTGCTCATTGGTTTTCTTCCTGCAGACAACTTTAAATTTGATGTAGAGAATAAGCAATAGGTCTCATATTTCTTACTTCCTGTCCAGTAAGGGCTAAGTTTCGAAGTCTCCAAAGTGGAAATATTACTTCATCTGTGAAACAGCATTACAAAGTGCAGACAACATCATGCTTCTGGAAACTCCTATTTTTTGGCTTTTATTAGTGAATTCTTTCCTCCCTTGTCAATCTGTTTGTTATTGTTGTTATTTTTTAACACTTTACATGAGATAGCTCACCTAGTCCTCTAGGAAGTAACTCATTTTGTCTCATTAAAGGAGAAAGCAGATAAAAATTTGAAGGATAAGGTTATGGGTTATGTATTGAATATAATTCAAAAACATGTGCACCATTCTATTGTATACATATATGTACATACACAGACAGACACAGACACACACACACGCACACACACGCACACACACACACACACACACACACAAATGGGTAGAGAAATCTGAAACTTAATAAAAAAAAAGCTGCCATAGAACAATGCCTTTCTTCATATTAGTTAATATTCAGTAACCAAAATAATCTAATGTCTTTCCTTTTCTTTCCCCTTTGTCAAACTTACTTAAGCTCATTGTAGGAGTTCACAGATATATTCTTTCTACTATCATTTACTTATTATTGATTTCAAACTGAAAAGGGTTTATTGCTTGTATTTAATATTTTACTTTAGTTTTTGAGATTAAATTATCTAAATGTATAATTTAAGGCTGGCCTACCATTTGAAATCTTTCCACCTTAGCCTCTGAACACTAATACAGATGTTTATCATTGTGTCTACCTCAATTTGATGCTTTATTCAATATAATTTAGTATTCTTGGTCAATTTATATATCTCTTTTTGATGCAACAGCTAATCATATTTTCTTCTTGGACCCAATTTATTTTCCAAGTTACGCTATTTGGGGGTTTGTAACTTAGAGTAAAACAATCATGTAGAACCCCAGGATCCAATAACTCCTATAAGTGTAAAGAACAATGTCACACAATTTTCACAGAAACTGCATTAAAAATAACCTGTTAAACAAAATGACATCCATCCAATGACTAACTATGATTTTTTTTCGAAATGTTTGGATGCTCTTTTTTTCCCTTTAACTTATGCATCGATCTGACAAATTGTTTGTGAATTATGCAGCAATATCTTTTATTTTAAAATCACCCAGTAAGATGAAGGTTATAATTAAAGTGAAAATAAATATGCACTCAATTTAACCTTCAAGAAGGGAAAGAGACCATCTGGTATATTTGAATGTGTTTACTAAAGTGAATATGACTAAAGTGGTTTATATGCTCTATTGTTGACACCACTTTCAAATCTGCATTTATGCATCATTTCCTACAGTGTTCCCCTAAGGGAGACATATATGAGGGACAGGAAAGTTTTTAATGACACTTCAGAAATAACTTGTTATAGTGGTAACTTTCAGACAACTACTAAGGTAGCAAATGACTTGAGGTTATCTTACCCTACCAAATGTAATATTTTTATGCTACCAACAGTAAAACACAGCAATTTAAATACCTTCTAATATCTTTTGAATAACTACAATTATGCTATGTTCTTTTAAGCACAATTTGCTCTTAGCTTTGCTCATTTAAAGAAATGTGTTTAAAACTTAAGGCTGTGTTAAATGTTTTTAAGGTTGTAAATGCAGCAGTTCATCTAGAAATGAACCCCTTTGCTATGAAACAGTAATATGCAGAACTGTAGAGACACTGCTGAAGGATGTAGTTTATTTTAGGAAGAAGTAAGATTTTCATATGTATATGTGGCCCAACGTGTGAAAAAATACAATCTGCTTTATACTATCTTCTGTTATTTGAAGCAGATATTCAAATGGAATGATTGCTGCAAAAAAGGAAAAGGGAAAAAAAGGTGCAAACTTTAAAATATTGCCTGAGAAGTGAATTTCATGAGAGTGCAATGTGCGAGCTTCCTTTGGATTCTTGTCATAATTCAAAAGTGAAATGAAGCATTTTTCCATTGTCTGGTATTCTACAACATAATGGTGTGTAAATGTAGTGAAAGGCAGAAGAAAATTTGTGCTTTAGAATAATTTGAAAGAAAGTAAGAGTATCAGAACATTCACTATTTCAATGTCATTTCAGATGATTTCTGTCATTCCTCATCTATTCTTTCTAATGCTACTTATAGAAAAATCTCTCCTATAGGCATTCAGAACATTGAAGATGTTCTAGAAAGAAAGAGATTGGACTGGATTTTTAAAAGTAGATTAATAGTAAGATTAATCTATTGCTTTTAAAGAAATCATAATTCTTAAATGCATCATTACTCTTTGAGCCCATTTGGTATGGGCATGGCTATCATGATGTGCTGACCACCAAATTATCTTAATGTCACCAGAGGAACTAAATAAATATCTATATTATTGATAGATATTTCTTGACTCAGGGATAAAGGTTCACAAGGTTCTAGAGAGGTACAAAGTTATCTGGAATCTCCAGTAACTGTATCATATTATAGTTACTTCTGCTAATAATAACTGGCATTATTGCAGTATTTGTAGAAATACTAAACAATAATTTCATTTCACCAAATATAGTTCTATTAAATCTCGTACCACATTTATCTTTTTGAAATTCCCCAAGTGTCTGGTGTCAGGAATTTTGTCCTGATTCATTGCCCAGCAAATAGCCAATATTATTTGTCTTGCCGGTATCAGGTACAATTATGAGTGTCATCATAGCTAAACATAAATTTTCCTTAGCACCTTTCTATTCTCTACAGTTGTATTGTTGATTTAGGGGAATGATAAATAACATTATTTCTAATACTTCCATATGTATCCAAGTCATGAATTATCACTATTATCATATTCATGCAAATTTTTAACATATTTAAAATTTTCACATAAAGTTTTAAAGAGTTTATTCAATGACATTTCTTTTTATATGGTAAAAAACAAAGAAAAGACAAAGAAATATAAACAATGAAAAAAATTACAAAAAGTAAATAAAGAAAGGAGTGTTTAATGTTGGTTTACAGTTGCAAAGATAAGAATTAATCACTTCTTGAAAAGCACAATGTTATGGCAGGGACAGATAGATGGCAGATGGCAAGTCATAGCACATACAAAGCAGAGAGAAGGAAGTTGTATGAGGCTATAAACTCTCAAAGTGCATCTCCAGTGATGTACTTCCTCCAGCAAGGTTGCCCTCCGAAAGATTTTATCACTTCCACAAAGGAGCCCCATCAACTAGTAACAAATATTTTCAGATATGTGAGCCTATAGGAGCCATTTTTCACATTAGCGTCAATTGTTGCAAGGAGAACCAGGCTGCTTGTTCATGTCGGGTGCCCAGCTAGCTTAGCCCAGAAATCACCATGCAGAAACTGTATTAATTAAATTACTGCTTTGCCCATTAGCTCTAATTTCTTATCGGCTAACTCCTACATCTTAATTTAAACCATTTCTATTAATCTATGTATCACCATGTAGCTGTGGCTTACTCCGGCATTTATCCCTGGTGGGGCTACATGGCTTCTCTTCACTCTGCTTTCTTTTTCTCAACATTCAGTTTAGTTTTCCCCGCCTCGCTCTACTCTTTTGCCTATCACATACCAAGACAGTGTTTTTATTAACCGATGGTATTCACAGCATAGAGAGGGGAATCCCACATCAGGTTTTCTTTCACAAACTGAAGTTGTACGAGAAACAGATGCCAGGGTCCATCCCCAGCAAAGCCCAGATCCCAGAGAGGAGATAAGAAGTCAAAGAGGGAGAACTGAGCTGAACCATTGCTGATGACAAGAATCTTGCAGACAGAGTGCTTCTTTGTTCCTAAGGAATTCAGAAAGCAGTGATATATTTATGTTGAACATAGATCATAACATTTTTTATTTCAAGCAGGTGTTTCACATTTTCCTGGATATTTTTAATCACCCTTGATAAACCATGACAGAACAGAATTATATTTTACACTCATTTTTACTCTTCAACCCTATAACCCAAATTTAAGGCAGCCTAGGCAGATTGTTATGTCCTGAGCAGTATAATATCAACTCTTAATCATCAGAGTACCCAAGAAAAATTCTCAGGCCAAAGTTGCTGCAGTTATTATTTAAACTATGTCATAATACAATGTTTTATATTTTATATCTTTATAAAATTTGTTTCTATGTATAATCCTGGTAAATTTTTGTTTTTAGATCATAA
This sequence comes from Dicrostonyx torquatus, assembly GCA_028555095.1. Classification (NCBI taxonomy): domain Eukaryota; kingdom Metazoa; phylum Chordata; class Mammalia; order Rodentia; family Cricetidae; genus Dicrostonyx; species Dicrostonyx torquatus. Next base: position 2,126,305 of record JAQHUG010000224.1, on the reverse strand, counting down.
AGACACCACAGTGACTCTGCATAAGTTAGAGTTTCTAAAAGAGGTCCAGGCACTTCATTCTTTTATCATCCTTGTACACCATTCATTTTCCATCAATTTAAATTCATGTGTAGGACAAACATAATTTCTGATAATACAACTTTGTCACTATATATACCATGTAATTGTCTGAGTGTCAAGTAGGAAAATGCTTATAATTTGATCTGCAGGCAACTCCTTTAGACCACCAAATGTTGTTGACATTTTAAAGTTATATGTTTCAGTTATCTTGTTCCCAAGTAAGTATAGGGGCAGATGTTTTAAGAATATCTCAGAGTGTCAAAAAGGTATCTCTGACTTCTTTATGCATGTCATAATCTCCAAAATGTAAGGAAGAGCATCAAGTAGATAAGGATATCTCCCTGAAAGTGGGAGAGGTAGTGTGCTCAGAACTTTCCTGGGGATAATTAGAAATAGTACTCCTGGGAGAAGGCTTCTTTTAGTGAGAGTACCTATACATGAAAGACTGACTTCTTCTCAGTACATAATATGTTTGAAATCTTAAGTGTTCCTGGGCTCTTCAGACTGCCAATTTCTCATGTATTTCATTCCACCACTTGATTATTTTTATTATCCCTCTTATTGTAAAAGTTATAATAAAAACTAACAAGAATCATGCCACAGATTCCACATTATATGTGTAAACTTTTTCCACAAAAAGAAATTAATCAACTATCATTTAATTTAACTACATGTAAGTTCTCAGGAAACAGGCAGAATGCTTACAGATTCATTGCCATAGTTTCCCACCAATGACCCCTAAGCCAGTTCTTATTGCCCTGGAAGTATTCAGGGTCTTGGACTCCACTTCACACATTTTTTACAATACTACTGTTGCCTTTCAGACTTCATAGAACTGGCCCCTTAATTTCTATTTATTGCTTTCAAAGATTATTCTAATTCAAATTTCAAAATTCTCATTTCAAAAAAAAAAAAACCGGCAGCAACAACAACAAAAAAATTAAAAAAAGAATTAAACAGAATGTTCAGCAAATTGCAACCAACCCATTCCTTACACAAGTTATTTTGTTTCTCAGTTTTTGATTGTTGAGACAAAATATCATGATTCAAAGAAACTTAAGGAGGAAATAGTTCACTTTTGCTTAGAGGGAAAGAAAGATAAGAGACCACAGGGAAGGTTTGCAATGGTTGCTACAGCAGGAAGCTGGGAGAGAGAAGGTGGAACAAGGTGATGCCTCAAATCCTAACCACAGGGATGTATTTTTCCCAGCAAGTATGTACCTTCTAAACATAAACTCTCATATCTGTGCCAGAAACAAGGAGGTAAATTTTCAAATCTATGAGTCAATAAGAATATTTTTCACTCAAGCCAAATAAAATAGTAACTGAACTCTTATTGTGATGATATGACATACTTCATGCAATTTTATCTCCTAGTCAAGTATAACAATTCTGGAAACACTGGAATAGTTACACTGAAAAACAAGTTAAGCAAGTGTGCCATAAAAATATTTTTCACTGATGTTGTTAAAGTGTGTGTGTGTGTTTATCTTTGTGAAGGCAAGTACCCCTGTATGATAGACATATTAATGAGAAAAGTCACATTAACTTGAGTGTTACATAATTAGTTCTTTTCATTTCTTGCATGTTATGTAGGATTTTTCAAACTATGTAGGATTTTTTATAGAATATATTTTTATCCACTTTTTCTAGATCATTCCCTATCCAATGAACTTCATATTCTTTTTCTCAAAACAAAATACAAACATCAAGACATACACAAAAATCTAATAAGATAAAAAGTACCTCAACAAAAGAAAAGAAATCAACCATCCTTTTCACTTATGTTCTAATCCTCAATCCCCTCCCTTCTACTGCCATCCTTGCTCCCAGTATGGAGGAGGTATGGGGTGAGAGATCAAGGAAAGAGATAGAGGTAGCCATTACAGGGCTAGGGAGAAGCCTGATGCTAGGGAAATTTCCAAGAATCAAAGGATCACCCCAGCCACACAAGACCAATAGCGACAGTGGAGAGGATACCTAAACTGGCCTCCTGTGTAATCAGATTGGTGACAACCCTAACTGTTATATTAGAACCAAATGCAGTAACTGATGGAAGCATATGCAGAGATCCACATCCAAGCACCAGGCCCATCTATGGGAGGGACGAGGAATTATTTTAGGAAGGAGGATCAAGCACATAACAGGGAAACTTACAAAGACAGTTGACCAGAACTTACTGGAACTCAAAGACTCTGGCAATCCTGCATGGGACCAATCCAGGCCCTATGCGTGTAGGCCATTGTTTTGAAGTTTGGTCAGTTTGTGGGACACGTGGCAGTGGGACGAGGACCTATCACTAATACATGGGGTGACTTTTTGAAGTCCATTCCACATGGTGGAATGCCTTCATTTTTGATGCAGAAAGGTGAGGGGCTTGGGCTTGGTCCTACCTCAACTGACTGTACCAAGCTTTGTTGACTCCCCAAAGAAGGTCTTACACTTTCTGTGGAGTGAGTAGAAATGAGGGGGATTGGGTAGAGGAGAGGGAGAGGAAACTGTGGTTGGTATATATAATATGAATAAAATAATGATAAAAACCAAAACAAAACACAAGAAATCAAATAGGACACCCAACAGCCTGCATTACATAACCACACATACAAAAATGAGTTTAGTCCTGGAAATGAAATCTGCATAGAGAGTGGTTGATATGCCAAGGCACCCACTGACGCCCTTTCCCATGTTTTATTTAGTGAGACATCTTGTTGAACTTTCACGTATGTAGCTATTCTGTTATATATACAAAAATAATCTCACTTCAAGTTTCCTGTGCCTCTGAATGTTAGAATTCTTTGAGTCCCAATATCTGTAGTGTTCCCTGAGCCTTGTGTATAGAGACTGCATTGTAGAATGCATCAGTCTGGGCTGCACAACACTTGTTCAGTTGCTTTCTGCAACCGAGCAGGTGCAGCTTTCTGTAATTTTTTCTTTTTTCTGATCACCTGTGTCTTTCTGTAATTGTCTGTCTTCCACAAAAATATTATTTGATGAAGGATGGGGTCTATACTAATATTTAGCAATAAGTACACATATTTAAAGTACAGTAGGAATTATACTAGTTTAGGGAAATTGTAGTAATCGGCTCTCCTCTAAGACATAACCTCTGTTGTCATATATAGATGCATAGGTTTCCAGGACTTGAATAATTTTCCTCTTTTTGAATATTAGACAGTGGTTGGTTACTACAAATATATAAGTACTGTTACTGCACATCTAGGAATACTGTTTCATTGTGGCTATTTTTGTGGCTCATAGGCATCATAGTTGAGTAGGATCATTGATTGTTTTTCTGCATAGCAGATTGAATAGCACATTCTTATACTATGAAAGCTATATCTCAGGGAAATTTTGGGTCATTTGCTTATTTTTATAGCAAGACTATTCCAGTAAGTTAAGTTTTTGATATAGATAAAACAAGTGGAACTATTCTAAACATTCATTTTTACGTTTAGTTTTCATTATCTTCCTCCATATGTCCCATTTAACTAGCAATGAAAAGGTATTTTCTCTTAACACTTAGAATTGTTCAAGCATAAGGGTGACCAATTTTAAAATTCTTCCTTCTTCTAATTGCCTTTAAAATTTTGTCCCAATGCTAAATTCTGCATATGTTTGATATGTATATTAATAAATTATATATGACTTTGGACAGTAAAAGAGATATTTATTCATAAATAGTTTCATGTTGTTTGGCAACAGAAATAAATTGAATAACTGCACATTTTTGCATTAAGAGGCAAAATTTAAAAAATTCAAATATATAAAATATAAAGTTTTAAAAGACAGATTATAACTCATATTTTGTGCTATATTCATTAATTAGGAAAGAAATAAATGTACACATAGAATTGTAATTTTAAAAATGATAGCCAGGATATATCAAAAAATGTTCTGTTGATGTGATCAACTAATAATTGACATAGACAAAAAAATAATGCAAGGTAAAAAAGTTTCCTTTTTCAGGTAACAGTGTTGGCTGGACATCCAGATACAATAAATAAATTGGCAAGTAGGTCAAAAAAATAAACCAAAAAATATATTTTGATACCAATTTTAAATTTGTCATTGAATAAATGTTAAATTTAACAGCAAAAACACTTTGTACACATATATGGAAAATGCATATGGCATTTAGTATAGAGAATTGTAAAAATATCAAAGAATTGATCCAATAACTATAGAACAGCATTGTTTGAAAACATGTCTTAAGAATCAAGAGATCATTTTACTCCTCAAAATGCATTATTAAAATGAAGATGGACATAGGAAATGATCTCCTGTGCCCATGTATTGCAGGCTACTTCCCAATTTCTCTTCTATGAGGTTCAGTGTGGTTGGATTTATATTGAGGTCTTTAATCCATTTAGACTTAAGTTTTGTGAATGATGATAGATAAGGATCAATTTTCTTTCTTTTACAGGTTGACATCCAATTTATGCCAGCACCATTTGTTAAAGATGCTTTCATTCTTCCATTGTATACTTTTAGCTTCTTTGTCAAATATTAG
>JAQHUG010000224.1:2108416-2118657 GCA_028555095.1 Dicrostonyx torquatus | reverse complement strand
GACAATGGCAAGAATGAAAAAGAAATAATGATTTACTTGGATCAATCACCAAATATTATTTTATAGTTGGCATATCAATGTGCATCAACTAAAATGTACCAATTTATAGGGCAATTGCATGGGTCCATTAGATCAAATGAAATATCCTTAGACAGTCAAATAATAATATCTAAGTACACTGATCACATTTAGATAAAGAAAAGCTGAATGTGATAATTTTATATCACATGTTTTTGTTATATTTTTTCTAAGATGTCTTAAGTGGAAAGTTATATGTAATATGGCCATAACTAATTTCTAAATTTTGAAACAAGCATTTCATGGAATGCTCAATGGGAATAACAATGTAATCACTTATAAAAGAATTCCAATATAAAAGATGGGAGTTTTGTTAAGCTTATATCCATTTAGTTTTTACAAAATATATTTGTATACATAGCATTTTCTAGAATAGAAGTGGCCTAAACAAGTACAAGGAATGCCTTTCAATGTCTCTTTACATTCTTCAAATATTGCTTACTATAGAAAATGAATATTCAATATTGATCATTAAAATTAAAACTTCTGTGATGCATTAAAAGATATCTAAGTTACACCTTAGAATCAAGCTAAGACACGGCATAATTCAAACTTCTTTCTATTTAAAAAATATGCCTCTTAAAACTGTGATTAATGTTTTCAAAAATGTAATTATCACCCAACCAGTTGGCTCTTTCATTTTATTAATTTAGTATGTTTTATTGTTAATACCCTAAATATTCTTCCAATAATTTTCTGTTATACAAGGTTCCTTCTAGCTAAAGCATGCTTACAATCAGAGGAATATAAAAATTCATACAAATACGATGACTTATTTCAAATTAGGGCTTGTTTTAAATTAAATGAGTGTTATTTTTTTCACATTGGGATTGCAATTGTAATTAACTTGAGTGAATCACCAAATCCTCTCTGATAGCACTTGTCTTAATAACAATTATAAACTACGCAATGGATAAATTAAACACTTAGGTTTCATATTCTGGAGGATGAACCCCTGCCTATCACCACACCTTTATGGGTGACTGAGGCAAAAAGTCATCAATTTGAAACTAGTCTGGGTTACTGAGTGAGTATGTTAGAAAATTAATAATATAGTAAAATAAAATGAAACTTAAACTACTTGGGCATCCAAATAAACAAAACCAGCTATTAAATTCTTACTAAGCATAGATTCAGACACACCAATAGAATCCACCATTTTGAAAAATATATAAGGGCATTTTTACTATGTCAGCTATAGAAGAATTATAAAGAATATAGTATCATAATAAACTATATAATAATATTTTAATATATATTTTCATAGGCAGGAAAATAAAAATGCTTTCCATAAACATGTTTTATTATCTTCTGGAGAGATAGTTTAACTTCCAGAGACACTGTTTTTTGTGCCCTATTTTTGACTTATTATTAAAGAGCAACCAGTTTATGAGTGTTACTGTTGTTGTCAATCTTTCATTTTCCATACTTTCTTGGTGGTCTGCTTTGAATTAGCATTTTTACTGAAGCCTAGGCTAGCCTTAGACTTCTCATTCTCCTGCTATGGGGCCCAAAGTGGATCGCAGGTGTGATTCACCAAACTAGAAAATGTTTCAAGATTTTCAATGTGATTTTCAAGTCAATAGTGTTGAAGATGAAAATTTAGATAATATTTATTATTTATAACTAACAATTTTATCTGATTTATTTGAAACATCAACTTTAAGAAAAAGAAATATTTTGAAATTAACTTTGATTTTTGTAACAAATCTGGAGACATGCCAGGCAAACAATGTCCATGGCGATGCATTATCAACTCAATATAGTAGCATTTAAAGATATTCATTACACATGAAAATAAAATGACCGTTTGAACTTTATAGCATAATTTTATTTATAGAATTGAGTTTCCACAGACTAGTTTGGCCACAAATAACAAAGGCTGCATTTTTTCAAAAGATACACAGCCACAGCCAGTTCTATCTTCGTACTGCCTCTATTTTTTTTAATTAAATTTGTAATATAGTCTAAAGTCACCATATGGAAATCACTTCCTCACTAACAGTAACAATGAAACAAGTGTGATTTATATTTGTGTGGCCAAGGATAAAAACTGAGTAGTGGCTGTACTTAGTTTGGAAATCTGAAGACTAATAAAGGCTGAAATAGTTATTGGACAAATAACCACAATGCTTATTATGTGTGTGTACACAAATTCTACCATGTCTAAAGAAAAGGTCTATAATCATAAAAATCTCACTGTAAAGGTTTTTGTGTAATACATATATATATATATACATATATATATATATTTGCCACAGATTAAATAACAGTCATAGAACAGCAATGGAACCTGCATTTATTAAATCTCAGAAGTAAAATGCATATTACATACATGCATATGTTTATAGAAAGATAAAAGGTTTGGTGAAATAAAATAGTAATTTTTTCCATACTTTTAGTAAATATCTTATTGCTTTAAAAATTGTATTCAATGAGAAGTGTGTTAAAGTACAAGAATAACTAAATTTTTAAATTTATATGAAATGTGCATGCATTATGTTCTTTACAATTTTATAGTTAGAATATTATACCTATAGTATAAAAAACTATATATTCTATTGAACGGTTTGTTTTAATCTCTTAAGATTTCCTCAGTCTGCTATATCTTTTACTATCTTGCATATTATTGATGACATTTTCAACAAAATAATATTGATTATGGAATAACTAGATTCAAGACTACAAGTAATTTGTTAAACCTCTGTAATTATTGTCACAATCTGTAAGCTCCTATCATTCATTTTATCATGAATGTGTTGAAATTTTGTTTTTATAGATAATTCGAGTTTAATCAGGTCATATGGCAGAATTTTATTAATATTTAGTAAGAACAAACATATTTTATCAAAAAGCAATATATTTCCAAAAACTGTCAAGTATCTTGACAATAACCTATGGCACAAATTCTCACTGATGGGTCCTAACTCTACCATATAAATTTGAATATTTAACTTGAAATAAACCATATTAACAACATACAGGGATATAGAAAGGAATCATGGGAAGAAGGTGATGGGGCACCAAAGTGACAAATCTTAAGACACAAATAAGATCAATAGGGAAATGAAACAAACAATGAGAACTTCACTTGTAAGGAGATTTTTGGGTAATACAGAGGAATGAGAAGTAAATGGCATTAAAAAGTGCTTGAAAAAGTCATAGGTGAATTTAATATTAGATAAGTTTACCTACTTTAAGTACATATGTCTGTGTGCATTTAAAATGTACATATGTGTGTATATTTATACACGATTGAGTTCTATCACACAGAGTGATAATATTTTCTCTACATTAGGAGACACGGACTATAACAAAGCTCAATGCCAGACAAGAGAATTCTTACAACTTAGTTCTCATCAGGAGGGTCTAAAGGACCTCCAAAGCAATATGGGCTATTGCTCTTACCCACCGTTGCTTCCAAGAACTTGAAGATATGTTGTGATTGTTTAAGACACCACTCATTTCAGCCAGAACACTCAAAGTAATAGACCCAGAATGATGTTTAATCCTCCTCCAAGAGTGCAATATAGGAAAGAAACAGAAGGTGCTACACAAACTGACAAGGTGGAAAATCAATCAGTAGTAATATTACCTTACAGTAAAGCTTGAAAAATGCTGCAGTGACCAACACATCAATATAGTTCCTGTTGTACAATAGTGGCATTTATGTTTTGAAGGTAATCAGCAGTTATCTTATTGGCCTTAAGACCCTGTCAATAATAGACAACTTTACATATTACTGTAAAATTATCCAGTAGTCAATGTCTGGAAAGGATAGGCATCCTAAAAGTTAAACACTATTTGCCATGTCATGAGTCAATATTTTTTTAAAACTGAATTCTAAATATATATCCTAAACACACAGATAACTGAAGTTTTTAATCCCTTATCAAAGAAGGTTTGCTTGTTTACATCATATAGAAAAATACATCACAGACTTGCAACTGGTCAAAATACAGAGAAAAAAAATGACCAATAAATAATCTAAGTTAGAAGGTATGTTGTAAATATTTCAAAGCTACCACCCTAGAAAAAGAACTTAAAAGCTCTTTTTCCCATATTGAACATAGCTGTGTTGATACTGGAATATAATCTTTTACAAATTAAATTTTAGATTTAGGATAAAAAAGGCCAAAAGAAAATGAATATTTGTTTTTTGTGTCCGTATTATTATTTTATTCTATTGCAGCATCACTGAGGATTTCACATATCTACTTTTCAATCATGAAAATATACATTAATACATTTAAAGGTTTTGTTGTCCTTGTTTGTAAGTGTGTTCATCTCTTTAAACATAGGAAGTCTCACCACTAAGCCCTGGAACACTTGGTACATGAATGTTGTTTTCAGTCTATGCTGCTAATTTGCGTGGGTAAGTAATATCAGGGGATGGATTTTAAAAAGAAAAATTGAAAATTAATTGATATACCCCAAAAGAAAACATTCAAAGATATTGTCATTAAAAAAAAATAATTGACAGTTTTTAACAGGTTTCCATTTTATGATGAGTTTTAAACCTCACAACATATGGTAATTGGTTTGTCTAGAGTAGATTTTTAAAATATGCACTTTTGTACAAAGTGTAACTTCTTGAGTTGTCTGTCGTTTCAAATAAATTCACACTTTTCAAGAATTTGCTTTCCACCTACTGCATCTAATTTTGGAGCCCTGCCCCCTTGTCTGCATTTAATTGTCTGAGGAGGCTCTTCTCCTATAGGCAATTGGTCCACCTAAGAGTTTTTCAAAGGTCATTGCTTTTTCCAATAGGCATTGCTCACTAGCTATATGAGCACCTAGATTTACGTACTCTTCTTGTGTGACCTGGATTCCAAATGACATCATCTAAATGTTCAAACTCTTACAAAAGAGAGAATTTAGATGTCTGTTTCCAAAGAAAATCTTCCAGAAAACTTTTAATTTTATAAAAGAACAGGAACAAATAGAAGAATGCCAAGTGTAAAAATGTATTAAATAAAAGTTAAATAATGAATGCTAAATTTATATTGCCTTTTTAGGAAAGATATTTTGAAAGATATGCTTAAAACTTTAGCCAAACAGAAGGCTTCCAAAAAACTGAAGATAAAATTGCGAGGAAAAATCTTCCATTTGTGTAAGTATTGGCAGCACCTATTACAAGCATATTTTTATCTTGGATTTAGAAAATGCAATGTTGTTTTTAAAAATTATGCTGAGAGTTGCTGAGACATTTTGCTGAGCAAATATTTTTGTTCTATGTGATTTCTTAATCTGAAAATTAAAAGTCGTGAAATAGCAAGGTATCTTTAAAGAGAAAAGAATAACAATTCACAGCAGTTTTCAAAGTACAGGATTATATTAACTAAAGGTGATGGTTTGGGTGACTGGAATAATACATTCAGAGCTTTATATCAAAAATATAAGACTTTGATTTCAATACTGCCATTTATTTGTTCTAATACAATGTTGATAGACATCTGAATTAAATTCTAGTCAATTAGACACAAGAACTAATGAGCTGTACCTAATTACAGATACGTTTCATGCATGTATTTTAATTCATGTTTTTTAAATATGCCCATTACTTTTTTAAAATTTTTCTTGTTAGAGTAATTACATTCATGATTTTTTAGAGACGTGCTCAATATGTCTTTAAATTTTGCTTATGCCTCTTTCTGCTAAATAGCGATAGAACATTAGTGCATAGCATAAAATCCAATAAAACTAGGTGAAACTTGCAATTATCTGTGAATACAAATATTTACATATTGTAGTTGGTCACAATTCTTCCTTAGTAAATTAGAGGTCATAGATTTTTCTCCAATAACCATGCAAACACTAAGAATTATTAATTAGCAACTTTTCCAGAAACAGTCAAGGTTTTCCTCTTGATGAGTAAGTCTTCAATCTATTAGACAGCTGTTGGTCATTGTCATGGCAAGCCTACCTCTTCACAACATATAGGGACCAATATAGGAAATCAGAGTCACTCAAAATGCAGAGGTATGGAACTCTATTTCAACAGATACATCCGTAAAACACTGTTGAATCCAAGGCTCTGGGAAATTTGTGAAATATAGGATACAAAGATTCTTAACACTCAAATCATCAGGGAATTTCCTGAGGTATTGTATCTCTTTTTAACATCAGAAACCACCACCCATAAAGTATTACCATTATGAGTGTGCAAAGGTGAACTGAACAAGAATGATTCCAAGAGACGTGCCAAAATGGCCAGGGAAAAGACCACAGATCTCAAACCTCAGTAAAGATTAATAAGCAACTGAGATAACCTAGAATGGAACAGGTGGTCCTCCCAGAGAAGACTACACCACCTAGATGTCCAATGCCAACTGATAAGTCCTGAAAACATACATAGAAGTAACATTGTACAAATTGAAGAGGATATATTTAGGAATATGTGTATATGTGTTCATATTAATATATACATAGAATAATAATTCCAAAAAAAGAGGCCATGCATCCGAGGGAAAGCAGAAAGGGTCACATAAAGGGGTTTAGAGGAAAGGAGAAATTTTGAAATACATTCTTGTATCAATTTTTAAAATTATTTTTTCCATTCATTTATTTAGTGTGTGTGTGTGTTTTCCCTGCACACATCCCTGCATAACACTGGGATGACAATAGTGAACACCTGAGACTTACATGGATGTTGTGTCATCACATTTTTATGACAAGCAGTTTACCACCCAAGCCATCCTCCCAACCAGCAGTATAGTGAACTTCCATTTGTCCTAAACTGTCAAGAAAGCTTTCAGCATAAAACTGTACTGCTTCCATCTATTTTCCCTAGTGTAACTTTGCTATTGTTGTTTGTTGAAACTAGGTATTTTTTGTTCCATTCATAAATACTTTAGAAAATATCTCTAAAATATTATTTCTTAAAAACATAGCAAAAATACTATATTTAAACTTATTTTTGATTTTTGTTGCACTCTACATTTTTCTCTGCTCCCCTTTCTGCCTCTCCCCTCCCTTTCAACCCTTTCCTATAGTTCCCATGCTCCCAATTTACTCTTAAAAGATCTTGTCTATTTATACTACCAATGTAGGTTAGATCTATGTATGTCTCTCTAGGGTCCTCATTGTTGTCTAGGTTCTCTGGGATTGTAATTTTCAAATTCTATTTAGCTCACTACTGAGACATAACTAACATTCCATAATTATACATACTATTGATGTTACAGAAATTTAAATATTCCACTATTATACAATTCAATGCATATCATGCATTGGTTTATTTCTGACACAAATGTGTAACAATTTTTAATAATAGAGCTGCTCAAAATCTGAAGCCAAAATTTGGTTCATACATTATGATGGGCTTGGTTACATTCTCAATATTATATCATATAATGTTGCTTAATATAATCATTTGTCAATAATCCCTGTAACTGCATCAGATTTGATTCAATGTTTACTTACTAAGGTTAAGGGGTTGATTTTTCATTATTCCAGGTCATACTGCATAGAACATTAGGAACTGTTACATACTAGAATCTACTAAAGGTTAGAAATACGCTGTATAAAAGCAAAAGTACCTAGATCTCAAGTTCTTGTTCTTTTTGGATGGATGAGTGGATTGTATGCATGTGCTCATATGTGTTTTCATGTGGGTGCATATACGTGTGTGTGTGTGTGTATTGAAGTCAGTCTAGATCACTTTCTAATATATTGAAGTAAAGTCTTTCACTTAAACACAGACTTCTCCCATTGAATTAGTCATCTAACAAGCTTGTTCTGGGAATCTCCTTGCACCACATCTCTTTTGCTGAGATCACAATCTGTCACTTCTACATACCAGCATTTACCTAGGATGAGGGCATCTACACTCTAGTTCTCATGCTTTTCATACAAGCATTTTAGCAATTTAGATTACACCTCTGAAGCACTTATATTATTAAGTGATAATTTATATAACAGTTTGCTTTGTTCCATTGTTTTTTTGTTCTGTTAAAAGTATAGAGTTTAGTTGTCCAGCATTTTGTTTTCTACTTAATTTAGCAAATTTAACTTTGGATTTGATATTGCTGTGTGCCACAGGTACAGCTGAGATATTTTTAGTTGTTGATAATTTTTATTTCAAGTTGCCTCCCTTAGAATTTTCAATCTATACTCTATGTTTTTCTAAGGTTTGAACAGTAACTGCAATTATTTCTAAACATGGTATTGCTTTCATCCTTTGCTAATCTACATAAGTTGGCATTTTATGATTAATTTTAGGTGTTTCAAAATTCTTCTTCTAACTCACACTAATTACTGATTTCCTCAAATCTATTTTTAAATTCATATTTTCCCACAATGCCTGATCTATTATCAAGAATGTTATGCAAATTTTCAATTTTTAATACTTTCAGTAATCTTCATTCTTATTTTTTGTAATAGAAAGAGTGGGCCGCGTTCCCAGTGCCTGACTAGCTTAACTCCTGAAATAACCACACAAAATTGTATTAATTAAATTACTGCATGGCCCATTATATCTAGCCTCTTCTTGGCCAACTCTCACATCTACATTCAGCCCATTTCTAATTATCTGTTTGTCACCATGAGGTCGTCGCTTGCCAGGAAATATTCATCATGTCTGACTCTGGCTGGAGAATCATGGAAAGTCTCCCTGACTCTGCTGCTTTCTTCCTCCCAGAATTCAGTTCTCTTTTCTCCACCTACCTAAATTTCTATCCTATCAAAAGGCCAAGGGAGTTTCTTTATTCAAGCAATGAAAACAACACATAGAAAGAAGAACTTCCTACATGAATTTTTTGGTTTTATTGATAGATACGTGTTCTAAAAAGGTATGTAGGTTCAGAATACATTCATTTTAAAACTTTCATAATCATAAATAATTATTACATGTGGTTCAATATGAAATGTGCTCTTTCTGGAATTAATTGAATACAAAGCAAGATGGCCAATGTTTTGAGCCTCTAAAAATACTATGCAAAGTTGTTTTCTTCCGCTTAATAAATTTAATCAAGTGACTTCTTCAATCTTGAATGATATTTTAGCATAAAAATTATACATAAAAGACAAGGACATCACTTTCCATAGTCATTCATCATTGAAGTATTAACAACTAGAACAATAATGTGAGTGAAAGCAATAAGTGGATTACATGTAAGAAAAGGACGGGGGTCAGTGTATCATTATTTGCAGATATCATAGTATATACATGAAAGACTATAAAAATCCTAATAGGAAATATCTAGAGTTAATAAATACTTTTCAGTGTTTTCAAGAGACAAAATTAGTATGTAAAAATCCACAGCTTTCTATATACAAATATTAAAGTGAAAAAGAAATCTGGGATATAGTACCTTTTGCAATAACTATTAAAAAAAAAAACATGATAATGTTCTACCCAAGAAATGAAAGAAATTTTCAAAGAAACACTGAAAGGCAGAACTCAAGAGATAACTCAGAGGTTAACATAACCTGTTAGTTAGATGATAACCAAGATAAAATAATCAGTTTCGACATGGGCCTAGAACTTAAAGAAAGTACTCAAATGATAAAACAAAAATGTCTGTGAAACACTAAAAATGCTCAGCATCCTTAACAATCATTACTGATTAACTCATACAGACATTGACAGCAAGCACAGGCCTGGATACGTACAAGCAGCACAAGAGACATTATCCAAGGAAAAGATCACAAAGTGCCACCACTAACCAAGGAGATATGTACATTTGATTGCTGTTGAGAGAGAGAAAAGTAGTTTTTCCAGTAGGCTGGTACTGGGTTTATGAACTATATCCCTGGGTAGGCCACTATGGTGGTTTGAAAGAAAATGGTCTCCAAAGGAAGACAGACTATTAGAAGGTATGGTCTTTTTGGAGTAGGTGTGGGATTTTTGGAGGAAATGTTTGGAGACAGCTTTTGGAGGCTTATATATGCTCAATGAAAAAGAGAAAGCTAAGCAACAAAAAATATTCAAGAGAAAAAGAAAATCGAAAAGTGGAATAGAAATGAATTCTATGTTCAAGACAATGAACAGATTAAGATAAATAATAAACAGAGTGATGACCTCATATCAGCATCTCACTCAGCTAAGTTTCCAACATGTGAAATAAATTTTGAAAAGCTTAGATAATGGTGTGGCGGTGCATAACTTTCATGTCTGTACTCAAAAGGCAGAGAGTGATGGAATTCTGAGTTTGAGGTCA
>JAQHUG010000224.1:1980044-1997712 GCA_028555095.1 Dicrostonyx torquatus | reverse complement strand
TGAGCTACCAGGGTCCAGTGGAGGGGCGGAGGGGGGGAGAGGATGAGCAGGGAGGTCAGAACCATGAGGGACTGGCCCACCAACTGAGACGGTGTGCTTGATCTATTGGGAGCTCATCAAATCCAGCTGGACCAGGACTGAATGAGCATATGACAAATGTGGATGTTAAGTGACTGCTAAATACTTCATTCAAAGTACGGCCAGATTGTGGCCCAGAGGGGGCAGAAGGAGAATGAGAAGTGTTTTGTGGTTTGATTGAGGATGACTCCTACAGAATCATATATTTGAATGTTTGGTCCATACTTGTAACTGTTTTGGGAAGGATTAGGAGGTGTAGCTTTCATGTAGGAGTTATGTGTCTCTGGGAGTCAGATTTGGGGTTTTAAAGCCCACACCATGTTCAGCCTTGCTTCTTCTTCTCTCTGCCTACAACTTGCAGATAAGATATAAACTCACAGCAACTGCTTCAGCCTCATGCTTGCCATCCTGCCTTCTGCCTTGCACTCTGTGATGATGATTATTGACTCAAAGTCTAAAACTTCCCATTTAAATGCTTCATTTTACAAATCACTTTGATCATAGTGTGGCTCTTTACATCACTAAAAAACACAACTAAGACAAGCACTATGAAATGCTGTTGTCTGGTTATTACATGGCCATCTCAATCATCATAACACAGTTGATTAATCTCACAAGACATGAGTGAACACAAAAGTCACAAAGAAGGGCATTAATTGGGAAAAAGGAGATGTGATAAAAGATGGTAAGAAATGTTGGGTATAATCCTAATACAGTTCATTCATTATATAGACAAAAAATAAAAAAATATGGATTGTTCAGTTGATGCTAAAATACCAATTAGACATATAAAATACAAGTATTAAAATAAGAGAGTACACACAAATGGCCTACATTTAAATTTAATGGTCTGTGTAAGCTATTATGTCCCTCAGAAACTTAGGAGAGAAGAACACAAAATTCACGAGGTGAACTTGAAAACAGATCTTCTTACTGAAACCTACTTAGTCTGTGTGCTTTATTTACCTCCTGGCTGTCAGAGAGATTGTAGAACCTCGTGACCCAAGAATGACTATACACATGAAAAAAAAACAAAAAGCAGAAAAACACAAAGTACATAACTGGAATTGGCAGAACTCTCTTTGCAATTTATCTGAAAGAGCAAACAACTTCACTTATGGGGGAAAATTGTTTTCTCTTATGTAACCTAAATAAGAATTATCCATGGAACTCAAGCAGTTCAATGAAATAACTTTATGAATTATTATAACTCAATAAAATTACTAGTTGTTGTTGGCCAATATAGTTCTCAAACATATAGAAACATTGTGTAAGTAGTTTGATTTCCTGTTTAAATCATTAAATTTTAAATTCACAAAAATAGTCCTCAAATTATTTATATGGAAGTCTACATTACAATATGGAGACACATGCTGACTTGTTTAAACTATTTTAATAATAGTTAATCTCAATATATCTAACTAAATATAAGTATTTGGGAATGAACTCTGGTTATTATAACTTCTACTTTCAGCCTCCAGAGTTCTATGACTACAGGAATCCAGTGATTAATAATCAATGATTTCTTATATTTATATTACAAATATATTAAATATATTAAAATAAATATAGTCTTATATTTATATTACATACATGTTTGTGAAAAATTTAATAAAAATATTTTGAATTATTTAAGTAAAATTATCTTGTCAACTGAGTCACTAATGATCACAGATAAATAATTAAGTTGCTATTTTATTTTTGTGTTAATTTTGGTTTGGATTCATTGTACAAATATTTTGGCATTATATATAACAAATTTTAAGTGCAATAGATCCAAAATTACTGTTGAATTTTGAAGTAGTTATTGAATTTAAAAATATTTGAAACTTTAATAGATATATATGAAAAAGATAAAATATTACACAACCATAAGTTTCAATAATGTTAATAAGCTAGTTTTTGTGCCTTCTTCCTTACAGATGTATAAAATACCTACTCTGTTTCTTTCATTGCAAGTCTTTCCATGCTCCCATTCCATAAGGGCTGTGCAAGTTGATTAGAAAGGGAAGCTTCATGCAGTCAATCCTTTATCATAGAATAAGGGATCATGTCTAGTTTTACATGAAAACAGAGGAAATACTAATCCTTGTGGCATGTATCAAGGCTTTCCAATTCTGTTTCTGAATGATAAGTGGCATTGAAAACAAACAAACAAAAAAGGGTATCTAAACCTTCTCACTCATTCTGCAAAAGAAACAATTGACATTTAATTGGAACTATCTGCATGAGAAAGAGGCTCCTGGTTGAAGAGATTAGAGTATGATTTAGCACACTGGTGAAGCTGACTGAGATTGGTGCCAATCAGATCCCTATGGCAACAGTTACAAACACATTATGAGTTTATCAGTTTATTCTTCTTTTCTTTTTTTCTTTTTTTTAAATTGCACTAGTCCTACATTGCTACTATTAAGGTGTGTATATTGAAATTTTGAATATTTTATTTAAAATTATCAATGTCATATTTATTTTTTCATAGTATTCTGATGACTTTTTTTTCTTAGAGCAACCATCATCTTAGTTTTTGACTATAAAATCCCTATTAGAGAAGTTTTTACTTTCCTGAGAGTTTCCTTGCAACTTATGATGTTTATCTTGTTTTAGAATGTGACCTTATTCCTAAGGGAGAATACAAATGCTTCTCCAAACCTTTTTTGTACATTTTAGAAAAGCTGCTCCCAAGCACAGACTGGTGGGAATTGTGATTTAGTGTTGTTTTGAGCTACGGAGGTCATCAGATATGCTGGCAAGAGATTAGAAAGGCTCAGCTTCTTCTTGTTATCACTTTGCTTAATGAGCCCTTTTGTGTTTTGTGAAACTATATAAGGATTTATTTTGATAGGCATTACTCTAAATTTGATTCAACATATTTGATCCCTAAAGAAAAATGATATTGCCTACAGATACAATGCATAACACATTGAATATCAGTAAGGAAAACACTATGAAAATAATAGGAAAGGGAAATATTTTAGATATTTATTTATTATACTTCATTACAGTAAAATTAAAAGCAAGTTGGGCAGTAGTGGCACACACCTTTAATCCCAGCACTTGGGAGGCAGACACAGGTAGATCTCCATGAATTCAAGGCCAGCCTGGTCTAAAAGAACTAGTTCAAGGACAAATTCCAAAGCTACACAGAAAAACCCTGTCTCAAAAAATGAAAAAATTAAATTAAATTAAAAGAAAAGAAAAATTTGGTGTCCCAAGCCTGTAATTCTAACACTTGAATGCTGTGGAAGGTGAAATGTCAAAGTTCCAGTTTGTTCTAGGTTACTGAGTGAGACATGCACACACATAGATAAAGAAAGTTAATTAGAACAGAAAAAAATGAGCTAGATACAAAAGATATGGGTAAAAATGCTAAAGTTTTATTGCAAAATAAACAACTACAAGATATGATTAAAAAACAAATTGTAACATGAACTATATATTTGTTTTCCAACATGTTTTAGAAATACCAAGTACCAAATGTTCACATTTGTTGCAATATTCAACTCACTTAGAAAATTTGTATATACATATTTATTTACAAAACTCATTTGAGTAAGCTTTATCAAATATGTTATAGATCTTCTTGTCATATTTCATAAAATAAATGCAAATAAAATCCATTTGTACCATTTTAATGAAAAAAAACATGCTTTCCCTGGTGTCAGCTTAATTGAAAAGATTTAGACATTTTTCTTAGAAAAGTCATAAAATCAATGTAGTATGAACATTCTTAAGTGTTGGAGCTAATGACAAAGTCAATTTTATTGCATTGCTCATCAATGACATAGTGATTGTATTGGAATCATTAATATGGCAATGGCCATTGATAGTTGTCTCAAAATTAAAAAATGGAAAACATCACCATTCTCTTGTGATCCTCCTAAAGTTTAAAGTGCAAAATGAGCTGAACATTAAATGCTTCCAGCAATGAGGTGAAAAGTTTAAGAGAGCATTTATCACAATTTAAACAACATCTGATTGAACATATTTTGTCTCCCTTGAGGATGTGGCCATTTATTAAGACATTTTCAAACTACTTGTAGACTTTGAAACTATTTCTAGCTTCTGAGTTGAAGTTTTGTTTAAAATAGCAATCAGATCACAATGAGCAGATTGTGTGGAAACAGCAACTATTACCTATTCAATGATGCTAGTATTTATTTTTCTTGTTTAGTAAAAAAAACCTAGTTGAGTTCAGGTTCACTCATAACTATATTCATGTTCTATAAGAAGGTGAACTTGGACTTGTTCATTAATACTTTAAAACTCATGATGAGTTTCCATTTGGATAAACTATTTATATGGACTAGAATCTAGTAGCAATTATTAAATTCCTAGGATCAAATTAAAATTTCCAACTAAATATTAATTTAAACAGTGTAAAAATAAACTTGTTTATCCTAAATGCTAAAAATTGATTTAGATCATTTTTAGGAAATAAAATTTGTACCATTGACTAATCAGTGCTCAGTTTTCACACCTAGTGTTGCCATATAACTGACTTTCTATATGTGAAAACATATATCAAAATGCCATTATTTTTTCAATACTACACCATTGTATATTGGTATCCAGAATTTAAAAAGAAAAAATAATTTGCTGTCTCTGGTTTGTTACCCATTTCACCAAAGATCATCATTACTACTACCATTTATAAACAGTTGTATATTCCCTATGTTTTACTCCCCAAAGAACCATTAAAAATATAAGAACCCTTTAGTTTGGATGACATTATCATGGCATCATTTCTCGAGAAAACTGATTCTTCCTCTCTTAGTCTCCAGAGCCTGTTGCTCTTCTTATGGGTAGGGCCATATTCGATTTATTCCATCAAACTATAATCTTCAGCTAATGTTGTCATTGTTTATGTAGGTCTTTTTCAGGTTACTTAAACATATATACATTTGATCAATAATAAATGAAATCAGCAAGTTGTGTGTGTATGTATACATATATGCATTTATAAATACAATAATGGTAATTTCAAAAGAAGAGATCCCAAATATAAGAAGCAGTTAGGGAGACACAGAATCAGTTCAGTGATGAAAGGATGAGTGTAGGAAGGAGGCCACTTGTTGTTTCCTGGTCACTTAGCCCCAAAATAATATCACAGAAACCATATTATTTAAATCACTGCATGACCCATTAGTTTTGGCTTTTTATAGGCTAACTCTTACATCTTAATTTAACCCATCTTCACTCATCTGTGCATTACCACCAGGTTGTGACCTACCAGCAAAGTTTCAGCATGTCTGTCTCAGGCAGCAGCTCCATGGTTTCTCTCTAATTCCACCCTTCTTTCTCACAGTGTTCAGTTCTGTCTTCCACACCTACCTCTGTTCTGCCCTGCCATAGACTTAAGCCAGCTTTCTTCATTAACCTATCACAGCCTACAGAGGAGAAACCCACATCATCTCCCCTTTTCTGTTTAAATAAAAAGGAAGGTTTTAAATTTAATGTACTAAAATTACATACAACAAAACAGTTATCAAGCATTAATTACAGCTACAAATTTATATACTTCATCTTTTATCATAACTAAGGAAAACTATAAGTATAAATTCTTCAACTCCATCAAAGACTCCAAAAGATATATCATTACTCAAGTAAATAATAAGTTCATTGTAAGCAACTTCCAAAAGTGGAGAAATGACAGAGACATTTTGCTGCCTGGATAATCACCCAAAGTGCTTCTGTACCATTGGGCCATCCATCTTCAGCCTACAGGCCCATAGTGTATGACAGACATTTCCATGAAGCAGGAAATTTGAAAGGCTGTTTTACCTCTATAGGCAGTTTGTCGGTCACTTTCATTTTTATCCTGCAGGATGTCATGGCAGAATCAAGAACCCCGAAGGATCATCTCACCTTTAGACAAGTTCAGTAGTCATTTCTCTGTCCAGTTCATCAAGCAGTCCAGGCAAGAGCAGTTTCTTATACAAACGTACCAACTCCATAAGGAAACTTTTCAATGCCCATCTTCCTCTTGAAGTAGATTTAAGCTTCCAAAGCAGATGTGTCTCATTGTAAATGGTAAATCCTAAATTATTAAACATTTTAAATGTCATATTCTATAGTCTTTGAAAGCTTTGAAGAATACCCACCTATCTGAAATATATCTCTGTACATCTAGAAAATATAACTAACACACTAACATGACTACAAGCTTGACTATCATAGATGATTATCTATTAGCCTATATTTTTAAATTATACATTACATTTTTATATGAGCTACACAAACACAATACCTTAATCAAGAGCAGAAAATATATATAGAGAGAATATAACAAAGTTGATCTTAAATTAGTATCAATAAACCAAGATCCATACCAATGAAACTCTATAGCATATCTCCCTTTAAATGTAAACAAACCTTTATGTACAATATTTGGGAATATGAGCATAGTTCTGTCTAAACTTCTTCCTCCTGTTTATTGGGCAAAGTCATTTCTTTGAGGGCTGTGCAAGGCAAACTTTCAGGGGATTTTGGTCCATCAAACTATATTATTCTGGCAGCAGCAACTCACAAGTTCTCATCTTCTGTGGAAATAAAAGTGGAACTTTTCCAAAGCAGCATATCCTTAGACTCAAATTGTTAAGTCAAGATGTCATTATAATATATATGCTGGTTTAGTTTAGCAATCCATAAAATGAAATATCTCTCTCTACTTAGCTCCTTCCCAGTCAAAAGATTCAAAGAAGATGTATTAATACTAGGGTATATATGGTACTTCCTGCTTGCTCTGACCTCTGAGAGCCATGCACACAGCCCCATTCTCAGGCACACAGCCAGTCCATTAGGAAAGCTGCAGCAGGCTGCTCACAAACCTCCTTCAAATGCTTTGTAACTGGACCTCCAGCCTAAAAGAATGAGTTTGCACTGGCAGCATGGCCCAGGAAGCTGGCATTTCAAAACAGCCTGGCTTTTTTCCTGCTATGGCTGAATCATATAAACCTCTCTTAAGGAAGGTGCTGTCAACTGAAAAAAATGCACGTAACCTTTTTTTTTGTGTGTGTGTGTGTGTGTGTGTGTGTGTGTGTGTGTGTGTCTAGAGTTCCTTTCCAAGCCCTCTCAGTTTTACTTTGATTTAATCTACCACGTTGGCTAAATGGTTAAATATAGTACTCATGCATGAAATTTCCATTAATTTTTGCTTTTATACTTTTGCCTTAATTGATGGTCTGACTTCAATGAGTGATAGGCTGTAATGTGAAATTGTAGGATAAAATAAAACTTCCTTTTCAAGCTGATTTTGGTCTTTTTTATTGTCCAGCATTAAAGAATATGTGACAAAAACAATGTAAAACACTACATTGTTTTTTGTCTAATAAATGCAACTAAATAAAATAGAATATACAGACAAGATTCATAGTAATATCTTACTCTACTGTGACATTATTAAATTGTCATTTTTAGAAATTACTTTGAAAAAAAGGAGATTTAGATATCTACATAATTAATATCACCTTAACTCTGTAACTGTGTGTTTGTTTCACATTGCCATGCAGAAATTTGTATTGAGCTCAGAATAATAATCTCTTTATCATTAATAAAATAAATATTAGCTTACATAAGTTCAAATGCTGTATTTGGTTAGTGTATTGAACTCTATACCTTTTCCCCTATATTCTCTAACCTTTTCTAGAATCTTAGAGAGAGGTTAACAGACCTCAAGAATGTGGGTTTGATTTTCTAAATCTTGAAATCTTTTTAGGAAACAACTTCGCAAATTTAAAGTTGGCAGTGATCCAGAGTATAAAATCATTAATCAAAATCCATTTATAATAAATGTATTTTATTGGGCATAAATCCCATGTCAGGCACCATGTTATCTACTTGAGACATAAAAGATAGAGATATGGAAGTGAAATGGACAGGTTAATCAGTTTACCATGAAATTTCGTAGATGTTTTTGTTGTAATCAGAAAGCATTCAGCGTCCATGAAATAATTATTCTAATATTTATTCAGCCTCTCTGCAAAAATATAAATATAATCCTTATTATATTTATATGATAAATAGGGTGGGCCTTACTCCTGAGAAGCTTTGCATTGATGTTTAGAAAACTATTTCAGATCATATACATTGACTAAGTTAGAATGTCTTAATCCTTTTTATTCTTACTACTTGATACCTACACAAATTGTACAACTATACTGCATCCACATACCAGATATCTTGACACACACAAACATATGTGTGTGTGAAGATCTTCATTTTATTGCCTATTTTAGGTGTTTTTAGTCAAATGTTAAAATGCAATTCTATATATTACTTAACTTGAGATGGGCAGTGAAAAGA
The DNA here is from genome assembly GCA_028555095.1 of Dicrostonyx torquatus. Lineage (NCBI taxonomy): Eukaryota > Metazoa > Chordata > Mammalia > Rodentia > Cricetidae > Dicrostonyx > Dicrostonyx torquatus. Next base: position 1,989,333 of record JAQHUG010000224.1, on the reverse strand, counting down.
ATGGTTTTCATTAACCTCTGAGTCTCCATAAATCAAGCAGTAAAGGGATTATGATGCCTAACACTCCATTATTTTCTATAGTTCGAGTAATTCCCCTATCAGATTTATAAAAGCCCTGAGATGCTCTGTATTTTGTCATAATCCTTCTCATCAAACAGAACATCTTGCTGCTGCTTAGCTTTCAATCTCATCTGCTGGGATGATCATCATTACAAATAAAAGCTTCATCACTCTTTCTCCCTTTCTCATAATAACAATGCAAGTTCAGTATTGCAGCAATTGTCATTCAACAGGGACCCTCTGGTAAGGTAATGAGCAAAAGGTGGCTGCTGTCACTTAGCTACTCCTTCTGGAATTAGGTTTATTCTATCTGAAAACTACAAAGATTTCCAATTTCTGAGAACAATTTCTGTCTGGTTCATCCTACTCACTAAGGACTTCACTTCACTTTAAAAGGGAAATATCATGTTTTAAGCTGTTTTCAGTCTGATTCTGGAAGGTGTGTCAGGGCTTGTAATATTGTTGTTAGAGTTTCAAAATAATCTTTACACGCTGCCTGAACATGCGGATTTTTAAAAAGACTAGAAAATACAACATTACTTTAGACCCTGCTTGCTGAAGACACTAGGGAGTAACTCACAGGGTTGATTTTATAGACTATTAAAATCCATAATAATTCATTTTATTAACATATAAAATAACCACAATGATATCATGTTACTTACATTTCAATATTTGTTTCTATATTAAATTGTAGTGCCTTCTAAGTGAGTTAAAAGAAAAAACTAGACAATATGTTACTCTTCTGAGTGTATGAGTGCATGCATGTGTACATGCACATGGGTGCATGCACATACACCCACCATGATCTCCACCACCAACACATCTTATTTTCTTCAAATTGGTAGATAAATCTAACATAATATCTGACTTGAAAAAGTATTGCTAAAAATGATGAGAATACATTTATGTAAAACCTTTGTGATGGTAAATCTTATTGTCAACATGACAAGACTTAGAATTACCTAGGAGACAAACTTAATCGACATGTCTATGAGGGTATTTCCAGAGAGAATTATCTGAACTTCAAAGACACATGATGAATGCATTTGTACTATTCCATGGGCTTGTGTCTCATACTAAATAAAAAGGTAAAATCAAAACTGAGAAGCACCATTCACTTTTTGCACCTCTTGACTCCAGACATATTTTGACCTGGTACTTTAAGACCTTGTCATTATGCCTTCCTGCCATGCTGTACTATATCCTAAAATCATGAGCCAAAATAAATCCTTCCTGAAGTTGCTTTTCTCAGGTATATAATCAGAGCAGCAAGTACCTAGTATAACTTGTAAACAGTAGATGGCTACTCTGATACAAAACTATGGTCCAATATTTGAAAGAAGAATATCATTCTGTCTATATTTAATGAATTGAAGCTAATAGATTCTGACAAAATTAAACAAAATAAAGTAAAAAAAGGGTTCAGGATATAACTTGCACTTAAAATTTGGGATTTAAATGTATTTAAAATATGTGTGGTAGATAACACACTATTAGGGAGGTTTTTATTATATGATGTCACAATATGTTTCAATCAAATAATTCAGTCTATCTGTATATCAGTTAATTATCAATGCAGTTGGATTTATTTAGCCATATTCCTATTTCTTAATCTCTCTTTTCTATTTCCTACACATCTATTAATATTTTCATAAATTCTTTAAATTAAATATACTCTCTAGGATCTAATTTGATTTCTACTACTTATACCTTAGCTTAGCTTATATTTCTAATTCTGCTTGAAGTCGTTTTAAACTTTTCAAGATGCCTTCTTAATTTACTACCATTACATTAATATTACTGCCAATTTTCATTTTAAAACTTGGACTTCACAGATGTAATCTGCAACTTCTTGTTCACACTCACCAAAATTACTTCACACCTCCCATCTTCCAGCTCTCACATTGTGATATCTTATTTTGATTATCAACATAACTGAACTTAGAAATGTGTAAGAGACTATGAAACCACAAATGAGGATGTGCATGAGGCCATTTAGGGAAAATATCATAAGATAGTGACTAAATGGATTAACATTTTTATGGAGACTGGACATGATAGCAGTATTGAGAAGTAAAGAAAGATAGGAGGTAGCTGCTTCTTGGAGGAAATGGATAACCGAGGATATGTCAATGCTGTCATGTACATGTCTATGTGCATTTCAATATTGGATATCATTCTACCTGGTTATTTTTCTGTTATGCTCTCAACTTCAGGTCCATCATGAGAAAAAGAATCTTTTCCACTACCCACCCTATAAAGTTGTGTTTCAGATAATGAGCCGAAAATATCATCAACTAATCTAAATATGATCCATAAATGAATTTCCTTCTTCAAATCATTTATGCCAGATATATCTTTACAGTGAAAGAAAAATAACAATGAGGGGCTATCATAAAAATTCTACCACAATTAAAATATATATTATATGGGTGTAGAAATATATTCATAATTAGTATAAGGGACATAAAAAGAAATAGGGACTTTTTGAAACGATTTTAGTAAATTATTTAAATTACAATACCTATAAGATGGATAGATCGGCTTTGTTTAATTAAATAGAGATTTAAAGATCAGCTCCAATATTGAAAATTTTGTCATCAAACCAAACTAAATTCTGCACTTGACAAAGTGGATGAAGCCCAAAAGATCATTATTTTTCACTATTTCACAAATCTTCGAAAAGATTAGTTACATTTTATCTTACTTAATTAGAATATGTTTTCCTCAAAAGAGGAAACACAAATAGCTAAGTGGCACTTAAGGAAATATTCAATATGAGTTAACCCAGTAAAAACAAATCAAAACTACTATGAGATTTCAACTTACACCAATAAGAATGGCCAGGATCACTAAGACAAATAGCAACTCATGCTTCAGAGTATGTGGACTAAGGAGAACACTTATCCATTGCTGGCTGGAGTAAAAACTTTTATAGACATTATATAAACAATTATGGCTGTTTCTCAGAAAATTGAGAATCTCTCTCCCTCCAGATTCATCCAGCTATTCTACTCTTGGTCATATACTCAAAGGACCCTTTGTTCCTACCACAGAGAACCTTGCTCAACCATATGTATTACTGCTCTATTCAGAACAAGCAGAACTGATGTCTTTTAAGGGATAAATGGTAATAGAAAATGTGGTGTATTTTCACATTAGAACATGACTTAACTATTAAAAAAATTCATAAAAGTAACTGGTAAAGGATGGAGTTAAAAAAAAAAACAATAACCATTCTGAGTGAGGTAACTCAGACCCAGAAAGACAAGACCAGTATGTATTTATTAACTAAATGTGGATATTAGCTTTTTTTTGTCTTTCTTTTTTTCCCATTTTTTTGTTTTTGTTTTTGTTTTGTTTTGTGAGGCAGGGTTTCTCTGTTTAACAGGCAACTGTACAGGAACCCACTCTTTAGACAAAGCTGATTATAATTTACAGAAATATTTATGCCTCTGCTTCCCATGATCTGGCATCAAATGTGTGCACCACCACTATTCTGTACTGTTTAGTCTTTCATAAGTAGGTTTATTATCTGTAAAATTGCAGAGACTAGGAAGAATAAGTGACAGAGAGTGGAATGGACTTCCCTAGGACGGGGATATAGCATGAAAATTCTGAATGGTTAGGAGGGAAGGGGACTGGTATATGAGGATCAAATGGAGAGATAAAGGGAAAAGGGGAGCAAGAGAGGAAATACAGGAAGGAAAGGCTAATAGTCATTTGAATTTTTGCAATGGAAACATAAGTCAAAGTTTTTTAAAAACTATGCACATGTACATATATTTCATTTGTGTGTGTGTGTGTGTGTGTGTGTGTGTGTGTGTGTGTGTGTGAGTGAGTGAGTGAGTGAAACAATTCTCAGTGGAATTACCAAATCTTCAACTAGACATTTCTTGCCACCAAGTGAAACTTTCATTTCCTGGAATGAGCTATATTTTATCAAGTTGTTGGCCAAAGGGTCCCCAGGCAAATTTCCAAACAACACATGGTATTGCTATGGTTAATGATTGTTCTCCACAAAATGATCTTAAGGCCTTTTGGTGAAAATAACATCTATATAACTCACTGAACATGGACATGTTAATATGGTGTCTGTATACAGCCTTCAACACTGCTGTTTGTATTTATCATACTGGAAGGTACAATGCACATGACCAAAGAGAAAAGTTGAAGACAAACCTAGCTACAAAACTTTCAGTCTTCAGTCATGACCTGCCTACAAGAGTCATTGGTACAATATTTGCTCAAAGCTTATGAGAATAATCAGTGGAGATCTGATTTTATTTATGGCTCACTCCATAAGATGAGTGAGTCTGAAATTAATAAACCAACCCCAAACACTGATGGGTTCAAGATCCTGAGACTTGAAAAGCCAGAAATAAAGGTAAAAAACAGACTACTGTTAGCTAAAGAGCCATAGCAATATAGCAACTACTAATGATAATCTTCTATACTCAGATCAGTCTCTTGCTCAGCAATCACCAGAGAATCTTTGCTCTAATGTTGATAGGAATAAATTCAAAAACCCAAAGCCAGTCAAAGTGCAGAGAGTGAGAGATATTTGCACAATCAGTGCTAAATGGGTTGTCTCTATCAAACCCCTTTCCCCAGGGTTCTGGGAGTCCTGAGGAATAAGAAAGAGAAAGATTGTCAGAACTTGCCAGGCGGTGGTGGCGCATGCACTCGGGAGGCAGAGACAGGCGAATCTTTGGGAGTTTGAGACCAGCCTGGTCTACAGGAGCTAGTTCCAGGACAGTCTCCAAAGCTACATAGAAACCTTGTCAAAAAAAAAAAAAAAAAAAAAAAAAAACTTGAGGGGGAACCAAGAAAGAAAGGCCTTCTAAACTCCAGTAGGACTGATGAGAAGAGGATATCACAAGGATTATGGCAGCATGATCAGTCCCTTCATGGGTCTACACCTGAAAGAGTGATAGTAATGACAGTGGATGTGGACAGAAGGCCCCATCCCTTACTCAGAATGTATCTCTATTTGATAGCTACTCACACAGGAAAAATTAGTTTTCTCCAACAAAGCCACTTTGTTTGCAATCCTCTCTTGAAGATAGGTTCCATGACCATCAGTGGATGGCCAATACAAAGTGAATTGAGTGATATTTCTTGAGAGATATTTTTCCCTCACCTTGCATGTTTTTTGTGTATATCTTACAATTTCTGTTTTTGTGTTTTTATAGGATTCTTGTACATGCCAATATGTGTGTCCACATCTCTCTGTGTTTCTTATGCTTTCTCTTTAACTCTTTTTCTTCTGTTTGTTTGCTTGTGTTTAGTTTATCTTCTTTCCTTCTTTTTTTTAGGTGCTTGTTTATTTTCTAATGAGAAAGAAAGACTGGATTTTAGTGTTGGAGGAAGCAAGTGGAAAGGATCTGGAAGGAACTGGGAAGGGAAAGGTGTAACTAGAATATAGTGCATGAAATAATCTACTTTAATAAAAAAAAAGTAAAAAGTAGACCAGAAGAAGAAAACAGACTGAGAAAGTCATATGGTGGAAATCAGTATAAAGTGTTCCTCTGTGGCCTCTGTGTCACAGGGAACAACTTTCTTCTCAAGGGTGTATGACTTCATAGCCATAAACTTAAATAAACCATTACTCCCCCCAAATAAAAAGAAACATTTTTTACTTACTATTTAAAAAGAATATTGGGAGAGAAATTCAATTCTTTAAAACTGCAAAGAAAAACATCACAAATACTTATTTTAGATATTACTTTCACGCAAACGAAAACATCTGTTATCCTAAATGCCTTCTGGATGATCATTTTTATCACAATTCATTGATTTAAAGGTAAATTAACTATTCTTTCAATAGAGAAGAGCTGATATTACTCTTCTTTCAAATCATTTACTCTTCCATAGAAATAATTGCAAATCCAATACTATGTCACTCCTTGAGAGATGTCCCTGAAACTAGTGTATGACAAAATCAGTCAATGATCTAAAGGACAAAGAGGGGAAAAAATGCTTAAATATGATATTTTTCACCCCTGACCATGGTAAGAAATAATATTTTAGTAGTTTATTAATCATCAGTATAGTTTTACGGAAAAAACCTCTCAATGTTTTGATTTTCAATAGCATATTTTTTAGGATTTCCCTTTTTCCAACTATTTGCTTATTATGAAAATTAGAATTTAATGTATCTGATATATTATAATAATGATGAGTTTTTGACATTGTAAAAGTAGGAAGATATTTGTAACCACTACTGTTCTAAAATAAAACATGATTGAAGTTCAGATAGCTTCTTAAATGGATTGACAGTTGAGGTATTCTGTATAAATGTATTTTTAACTGAAATGAAATTGCCTCATATTTCCCTCCCCTTTTGTCTCTATATACCCTCCCAGCTACCCTTCTTGAAAACCTCCTACTTCTTAACTCTAAAGTTGATAGCCTCTTTTCCTTTGATTTCTAATTTTATGAATATAAATACACAAACATATGCAAATACAACCTGATGATGTTATTTTTCTTGTTTCCTTCAAAGAAAAGTGTTATGAAAATCTCAAATGTCACTAGCTCTGCTTGCATCCATACAGCATCCTAATTGTCTCTTATTTTAAAGTGGATTTCTCTTTTACACATGTTTGTAGATTAGAGCTTTGTATATTTAAGGATATCAATATTTTAGGTTTCCTTCCTTATAAAAATGTCAGTTTCATTGTTAATCATATATAGTACACTTAATATTAAATCAAAAAGAATTAGAAATTTTCATTTTATCTGCAAAAGGCTTTGTCCTCTTCAGTGGCTCTGAGATAGGTAATTTATATTACTTCCAGAAGATTTCATCCTAATACCACCTGGGAAGTGAATTTTCTGGAGGATTGGCTTTCATTTCATTCTAAATGTCTGATTGATGAAATTAAGCATGTAAACATTTAAGGAGCTGAATTAAGAGGTCCATAAACAGAATAAACATTCTTTTCTTAAGTCCCTTTACATTTGTTGCAAGATGAAGCATAAAATCTAAAATAAACCTGTATAATTGCAGGGGCTTAAAATAAAACCATATTGCAAGTATTGATATACATATTTATTATCTAAATTTAGAATTAGAAGAAAATTCAGAGTTCACCTGCCTATATAAACCAAAGTCTTTTATTTTGATTTGAAGGAATGAGGCACTAGTTAGGGTTCTGTCCAAACTGAGTAAGACACATAATGACAATTTCTTTACCAGTTAACACTCAGGTGTTTCTGACAGCAAAAAAAAAAAAAGAAAGAAAAAAAAAAGAAAGAAAAGAAAAAAAAAACTGTTCCCATCAAACAATTTAATTAAACTTCATAGAGATATCCCTTTTCCACCAAAGGCTGCAACTGTTTGATTTGCATGACAAAGACTATTCAACAATTTATGAATAGTCTTTGGTTTGGGAATTTCGTGAGTGAAATGGAGGAGACAAATACTTTAAGATTGATAAAGTAATTGTTTCAAAAGTATTTGAGTGAGTGAAACCTGTGGGGCCTGGTGCATTTCATTAAAATCTGGGAAAGCAAATGCTCAATGAAGCTTTATATTCAATAAGTGTATGATCAATTTCACATTCATTTTTATTTTTTACATTCAGGACTATAATCTATGTGAGGATCCTTTCAGCAGTATCAGATATATGAGTGTGTTTTATTGCTTGTGGTAGTTCAAACATTTCAGCATCATTTCTTAGTGTGGCCTTCTCCCTGTTAGTCTGCCTTTGTTCCCTGTCAGTGATTAATTTGCAATATTTAAGAATATATACTAAAAACTTTCCATTTTATTCATAATGTTGTATTTATGAAGCTATACACATACCTAGCTGTTATGATTACTGTTATCTTATGAAAAGTATAAATGGCAGTTACTGGTTGTTCTTTATTTTTTTCCCCTTTTTTTTGTTAAAATTAGCATTGGCTAGAGTCTACCTTTTTTACCTCATATAAAGTTTAAAAGCAATTTGTTAATACTTATGAGGTAAGTTGTTGAAAATAAGGTTAGAATTTCATTGAATTTGCAGAATTTCAAGTTAGAAATGAATGATATTTTGACATTATTAACATTACATCAATGAAGAAAAATAACTATTTTAAATATTTCATGAATATTTGTATATTGTCTAATAAAAATGCTGCAAACATTTTTAATTTTACATTCAATATTTCATTTGAAGGTTGATAATATGAAATATCTTGCCTACATTTTAACTATTCTTATGGTTACCTATAGAACTGATTGATAGCTACATATTAATTGTTTATTTTAAAGCCTTGCTAGAATACTGTCCTTAATCCAGGAAGTTTGGGTCAGGTCTTTTATATTTTCTACAAAATTGATAATCTCACCTTGAGCAATGATATTTTTTTCCTTTCACAATCTCTTCTTGATTAATAAATATTCACCACCACTTTTTGCCTTATTGCATTAGTTAGAAATTCTATTACAATGTTGAATTGTGTTATTTAAGAAAGATATTTCTCTTTAAATTTTATTTTATTTTGCATGTAAAACACTTGTTACTTAGCAGTAAGTATAATGTAACTCACATATATCTTGTAGATAAATGTTACTTTGAATTTGAGAAAATACTCTCTATTTCTGCTTCATGAGAGTTTTCATACAATTTTTAAGAGCAAAGTGATTGTTGAATTTCATCTTTGTACTCTGTCTCTATTAACATGGTTTGCATTATATCTTTTTTAATTTATAGATGTGACTGAATAATAAATTTATTTTTTAATACTTAACTGAATTTAGATATCTAATATAAATTTCACTTGGTGTGATGCAGAACCCTTTGATAGAATTCACTGTTGTATTTAATTTGTTTGTATATAATTATACAATTCTTAAACTGAGTTCATAAAATATTGGTCAGTGGTTTTCTCCTAAATTTTTTTAGTCTCAAGGTAGTATTTACTATGACTGATCACATAAAACTCGTATTATATTACTTTAATATTTCTATTTAATGATATTATAGTTAATTGGGATTAAATGATTGAAATATTTCAGGGATATATCTAAGTAAGTATTATGTATTCTTTCCTTAAAATTATTAATAATTAAGTATTAAATGTCACTAAACAATAGATATAAGTCCTTACCTGCTTTTGGTTGAGCTTTGGTAAATAATGCCGATAGGATAATTGGACCATTTGCACTACGGCATTAAGTTTATAAGCTTAAAATAATAAGAAATGTAGTGGATTCTGTTCCTTTAAGGGCAAG
>JAQHUG010000224.1:1957085-1967422 GCA_028555095.1 Dicrostonyx torquatus | reverse complement strand
TAAGCTTAATGTCCTTTGTTAATGGCTAAGGTCCACTAATGAGTGAGTACATACCACACTCTTCTTTTTGGGTTTGGGATATCTCACTAAGGATAGAGTTTTCTATTTCCATCATTTTTTTCACCAAATACATACTGTAAATGGTTACATAATAAATATTTCTTACATAGTTAAGATATAATATTAACCTCATGTTAATTAGAAATTTAGGAAAATATAGAATGCAGAAAGTGATGATATCAATTTAAATTTGAAACAGAAAGACAAACCTAAATATTTCTCTATGCTGGTACCTTATTAAAATACATACAAATTGCCATAATATTATAAGAAATGTTAATAAAAATTAAGTTTTTTCAAAGAAAAGTTATAGTTAATATACTGTTAATAGATTTCAATTGAAAAGCAGTAATTCTAAATATTTTTAAAGTATATATTAGATTAATTTCAACAAATTGAAATCTGCATCGCGATACAGCAGAACCATTTCCAGCTGCATAAACTCTCTTACTATTAGCATTTTATAAATACTCTTCTATCCTCTGTCGCTTATTACACCATTGCAATAAATCTTTTTTCTAGTTTCCTTGCTTCTACTTGTATACAAAAATTTGAACCTTATATGAAAGATAACATATGGCATTGGAGTTCATGACTTTATTTGTGTTTAAATCGGTATAATTTATAGTCAACCATGTATATATACCACATTTTTATCTGTTAATCTGTTTATGAATAACTAAATTGATTTCATTTATGAATACTTTGGCTTGATTTTACTATTAATTATTAATAATCTGAAGTAAATGGGATTGTGTTGTTTGTATGGTCTGAAGGTTCCTACAATGTCCAAATGAGGACATCAATTCCTCTGAAGCCAGACTTATAATGTTATGAGTTATCTGATGTGGGTGTAGACAGCTGAAATTTATAATATTTTTGAATCACAGTCTTAGTATTTCATTCTGGCTGGTTTTAAAATCACTGAGATCTGCCTGCTTTAGTTTCTTGACTACTGGGATTTAAAGTTTACACTAATATGTTGGCAAAATATGACTTTCCTAGTCATTACCAAGTATGTTAGCAGATGGGTGTACGCTTGACTTTAATCCCAGCAACCAGAAATCATAGTTGAGCACGGTTTACAAAGCTTCATAGAGGACAGCCAAGGTAATACAGAGAAACTACTCTCAAAAAGAAAACGTAAAGAAAAGAGAAAAGTAGAAAATGAAGGACAGAAAGCAGGAGACAGGGGAGGTGAAAAGAAGGAAGGAAATAGAAAGAAAAGGAAAGTAAAAGAAAGAAAGACAAAGAGAAAGAAAAATTTTGTTACAAAATCTTGGGGCAAATATTCCTATTCCTGTGTATTAACAATGATAAACTAATAATATACATATTACTATATGGTATTCTCTAATTCAAAATAATTAAACAATTTCTCAAATGAAAAAAACATTGTAGTATTTAATATATATGCAAAGAGATATAATAAAGAATTTAAGAAATAGTAATAGTGTAAAGTTTATCTACTATAATAATGTAGAGAATCAAGTCTAGATTCAAATCTCTCATTAAAGCAACTTGTTGCATTAAATAAATGACCCCATTCAATTTTCTTGAAAAAAAGATTATATTGGGTAACTTTTATTATATGAATTCTGGCAAAACAATGTCTGAAAAGGTTGGACATTTTAAACTATGCAAGTTTTCTTGGATTGAGAATGAAATATAATGTTACAATTGATTTGGGAAATTTGAAAGTTACCGTGTATACTTTTTCTTCTGTGGACAATATCTTTCTTGATTTCTATAGCAAGTGAAGCAAATGACATTATATACTGTCAAAGCTAAATTTAGTTCAGGAATGAAGTTTGAAAGAAAGAAAATTTAATACAAGAAAATTCCATTTCTCCATTCCATTCATCATACTGTCACATTGTGTGCGAATGTTTTATAATAACCTCATCACATTTAAAAAAACACTCTCCACACTCATGCGTGCACAGACACACAGCAGACAGATACAGTGGCATACGCATAATCTAATACCTTTGAATATGTTCATTAGCAAAAAGAATATACTGTATTTAATCTCCATTTTAAGGAGAATTTTCTGCTGCAAAAATGGCAGCTTCATTTTTACTTCCATGTTTAGTTTAGGGAGTGACATTTTTCATTTCAACCTTCACAGTAATAGAGGAACAATCCCAGTGAGAGCTGAGAGTGAAATTTTCACTCATGTACTCACCTTTACTTCTAGTGTATTTCTTTGTGTTTGTCTCATCAATGTGACTTCACCGTTCTATGAATCACCCATTTAGAATCTTTAAATTTTTTTTTTAGAAAACACTATCTTTATTCTTTTTACATAACAATCCCAGTTCCCACTCACTTCCCTCCTCCCATTCCCTCATCTAAACCCCCACCCCCATTCATTTCCCATAAAGGGTAAGACACATTGCTTTGGGAAGGTCCAAGGCTCTCCCTACTATATCTAGGCTGAGTATGGTATCCATCCAAAGAGAATGGATTCCAAAATGCCAGTGCAAGCGGTAGGAATAAATCCTGGTGACACTGTCAGTGGTCTTGTAGTTTGTCCCAGACACACAACTGTCATCCACATTCAGAGGGTATAGTTTGTTCCCCGTCTGACTAGAGTTCATGAGCTTCCATTACCTCAGGTAGAATGTTTCATTGAGTATTTCCATCATGGTCTTGACCTCTTTGCTCATATTCTCACTCCTCCCACTCTTCAAATGGCCATTGGGATTTTAGCTAGTGCTCCAATATACCTCTCTGCCTCTGCTTTCATAAGTATCTGGGAAAAAGTACTATGGTGACATTTAAGATATTCATAATTCTGACAACAAGGCAAAACCAGTTCAGACTCCCTTTCCTCTGTTGTTGGTGGTCTTAGAGGTCATCATCCTTGGGGATTCCTGGGGGATTCTTGATAGTCCCAAAATGACTCAATCAAATATCTCAATCAAAATATCTCTTTCCTTGCTCTTCATATTTGTCATTCCTCTATCTTGACTATTCCATTCAGTCAAGTTTTCCGTCCCCATCCCCATCTCCCCTCCTCTTTTCCTTTGTAATTGAATAGTTTTCTAATACATGAATACTCACTACACATTTAATTGTATAAGAGAACTTTTATCACAGTAGTCAGAGAATAACTTAAAGTATTGATTCAATGTTTTACAGTTTCCTAGTTACTGAGTGGGGCATTATCTAGAGAATAAGTGAGAACTGCCTCCAAGTGCTCTATACGTTTTGGTTTCATCCATGGACTGAAGTGGTTGTCTATTTTCTTTCTTTTTACTTTTTATTGTCACAAGGTTTATCTTTGCTTCTAGGTTACAATCCCCCCCAGTAGGTTTACACTGATTTTAGTTAATTATAGGAGTTTCAAATTTTATAAAAGTTGAGGTCTTTTGCAGGCCCCATATTATCAAGAGGCATGTATAATTACTTGCTTTTAAAGAGTTCATTACAATTAGATAGGACTCACTTTGTTTATACAAGATTATCTGAATGTTAACCTGGTTTGCACATACTCCATCCATTTACCATGCATTAAAATGTAATGAAAACTATAATGAAATAGTTTTATAAAATTAAATGATGATAGTATTGCAGGAATCTTTCTAGCATGATAAAATGTGGAAGTAAGTTTAATGGTTAGTTTAGAAACTTACATTATTAAGGAATCATATTGAGAATATAGATTCTCTTAGATCAAAGGACTGAGGAATCTGAAGAATCTATTTATTTCATGAAAACTTGTCTTGGTCAAACAGCATATAGTTGTACTTAAAGATAGAACAAATAAACCTGGAAGAAACAATGAAAGATTTTCTCTAACTCCAAAAAGTCATTGATTAATGTATACATTTTAAATAGACTGCAATATTCATTGTAACACTAAATCAGACTATGCAAAAATATATTTATTTAGGCAGGCAAACTTTGAAATAAAAATCAAATTTGTGCTTATTTGTTGAGAATAACTTTTCTTTAGGTGAATCTTAGAATGTAAAATTTGTTCAACTTGGTAAAAAGACTTGGTAAATACATTAATAGGAAATTATTTACCTTCTCAATTTGTATGTTCACTGTACTCTGAGGCTCCTCCAGGCTTCCTTCCAATTCTTATTTCCATGGGGCTGTTTTAGGACTTGCATCATCACATCTTATGAATTTAAAATAATGTAAATTTAGACTTCAAAAAATAAACACATAATGTAAATTCATACTTCAAAAAATAAACAAATAGACATATCATCCTCGATATTTCGTGCCTTTGCACGTGTGTGTGTGTGTGTGTGTGTGTGTGTGAGTGTGTGTGTGTGTGTGAGTGTTTTGTAATTTCCTCAAAACCAGGGATTGGATTCATGACATTGGTGGATCATTTGTTACCTGTTCAGTTGGAAATGTCACAAACTTATCTTTTTAGCAACTTGTGACAAACAGAAAAGGTTATGAGGTCAGTTACTAACGTGGCTTACAGAAGAGAAAGAGTCAGGTGTCTTACAGCTTTCAACACCTCAGATGTATCAGATAATGGATATGGTACAGGGAATTTATCATCCCCTTGAGGAAGAGAGGAAACTACAGGACAAGTTATTTATTTCATGCTGAGACATTTCTTCAAAATATCTCTGAAAGAGTTGTACAAACTAATTCATATTGTACCATGTTTTTCAAAAACCTTGAAAGTACAGAGGAAACAGAGAAAAATCCACTATTTTTTGATGTATCATAAGTATGTTTAGCAATATATTTCCATACTCTTATTATTCTGCTCACATTTTTGTTTTCTTTCTTTTTTAACCCACACAATAATATTTCCGGATTAGTTATATTATTTGACAACTGCATAAGCAAAACGATGTATTTTATAAAAATGCCTAACAAAGTAATATCTGTCTCTAGAAGCTATTTATTTATTACATTTTTAATTTACATTACAATTTAAAATAGTATGTTTTTAATTTTACATACCAAGTCCTGTTCTCCCTCCTGCCCCTCCTCCCACTCCCCGAACCTTCTCCCCACCTCAGCCCCCAGACACTCCTTAGAGAAGGTAAGGCCTTCCATGGTAAGTCAACAAAGTCTGTTACATCACTTGTAAGTAGGACCAAGATGCTCCTCCCTGTGTCTAAGCTGAGCAACGTATCTCTCCATAGCAAAAGGGCTCCAAAATGTCAGTTCTTATACTAGTATAATTCCTGATACCATTGCCAGTGTCCCAACAAAATGCCCAAGTCACACAACTGTCATCCATATTCAGGGGACCTAGTTTTGTCTTATGCAGTTTCCACAACTGTCAGTAAAGAGTCAGTGAGCTAACTTTAGCTCAAGTCAGCTGTTGTTTCTATAGGTGTCCCTAAAATGGTCTTGACCCCTTTGCTCATGTTTTCACCCCTCCCTCTTTTTGATTGGATTCTGAGAGTTAGGACCAGTGAGATTAGCTGTGGATTTTTGCATCTGTTTTCATCAGTTGCTGGATGAAGGTTCTGTGATGAAAATGAAGATAGACATCAATCTGATTTCAGAGGAAGGGCAGCTAAGTCACCCTCTCCATTATTGATCAGAGTCTTAGCTGGCTTCATCATTGTAGACTCTGGAAATTTCCCTAGTGCCAGGCTTCTTGCTAACCCCTTAATGGTTCCCTCTATCAAGATATCTCTTTCGTTGTTCTTCCTCTCTGTCTTTCCTCCAATTCTACCATTCTACTTTTCACTTATCCTCCCCCTCTACCCTTTCTTGCTCCCCTCACTTTCCAACTTCCTCCCTCTTCCCCAATTCCCAATTTTCTTAAGAGAGCTTGTCTATTTCCCCTTCCCAGGTGATTCATGTAATTCTCTCTTAAGGGTCTCCTTGTTACCTAGCTTCTCTGGAGTTGCCAGTGAAGCTTGGAAAAAAACATATGACAAAACCTTAATATTTGTTTCATTATTAATACTACCTTCTGTTAACAAGCTAATGACTACTAAATGTACATTAAGTATATATTACATTTTGATTCTTCTTGAAATAATGGGCTCATTTCTTTAAACATAAACTACCATTTAGAACTGCTAAATATATCCATTTAATGAAGTCATTGATCATAGAAATAAAGAGTAGAAGAAATCAGAACCAAGAGAACTAACCAGAATATGATGGAGAAGAGAAATCTAAGAAAGATATAAACAAAGAAAAGCTACACAAATATCAGTCATGTGTAACAATTAGGAGCTTACAAATGATCTGAGATGTGAAGTTAAAAAGTCATTAGACACTTGGTGTAGGAGGGTCCTTCTGTATTTCTGTTGTTTTCATTGGTTGAATAAAGAAATTGCCTCAGCTTTTTGATAAGGCATCCCTTAGATGGGCGGACTAGACAGAAGGGAAGGCTGTGAGAGAGACGGCACTGGGGCAGGTACCATGTTTCTCCAACCCAAGATGAACTTTGATTAGAATCTTCCCGGTAAGCTACGACCACGTGGTGATACACTAGATATGGGTTAAACTAATATGTATAATAGGTTAAAACTAATGGGCCAGGCAGTAATTTAGTTAATACAATTTCCATGTGGTTATTTCGGGTGTAATCTAGCTGTGCAGCCAGGAGCCGGGCACCAGGAACGCAGCCCACCTGCACCAGGAGCCAGGCGGGACACAGCCCGTGCCTCCTCATTACTACAGACACTTTACACTTTCTGATTATTAAACAACTATGAAATCAAGGTTTTTCCCAAAGTGCTATAATTAACAATTATAAATATATACTGAACATATAAATTAATGTTTTTCAATATCCATGATGACTGCAATACATTTGAAAATTCTAAAATATTACAGTTTTGATAATGAACAGGTAAATATATTTTATACTTAAAATCTAACCAGAATTCAATGTCAGTAAGATGCTTAATAGCTTCAAACTTCATGAAGAAATGCATGGGTTGAATATAATCATGGTCCTCAGATAAAGAAATATGAAGATAAGTATGTTTATAATGTAGACCTTACTATACTTCACTTTAAAGACTTGCAGACAAAATTTGTTGCTTTTCTTCCTTTAAATATGGGAACAACTGTCAGTCAAAAGCATAGCATGCATAATAATAATTCATAAAAGAAAAAGTATAATAATAAACAATGTGTTCTTGTTTTTATCTTTGCTTATCCTATTTATAATAATATTTTTATGTAATATCTGTAATTAAAACATTTAGCTTCCTTAGTTGTCTAAAGACAACAACCACAAATTGATGGTGATCATATATTTTTTATAATCTATACAGGGGCATAAGAAATAAAAAGTTTTACTGTTGACAGAAGGTTAAGTTCGGCCTGGTCCTGCAGCCATTCAATCCCAAAGAAACACTGAGAGGCCTACAATAATTAAAAACTGGTTGACCTATAAGCTCAGGCCTCTTATTAATGAACTCTTAATCTTACATTAACCCATAATTCCTGTCTGTGTTAGCAAGTGGCTTGGTACCTTTTATATTAGTGCAACATTCTCACCTTGCATCCTCTGCATCTGGGTGACCACTATAGATTGATTCTTTCCTCGTTCCAGAATTCTCCTATTCTGGCTACCCTGCCTATGCTTCCGGAATGGCTACTGGCCAATTAGAATTTTATTAAACTAATACAATTTCCAAACTTTAAAGGGTACAAGACCATTGTCCCACAAAAAATTCCCCCTTTTTTAAAATAAGAACTCTAAATCTAATCTTCTCAGTCTAGCTCTTTTTTCCTGATAATTATCCAAAACAACTTGTAACTAATACTAATACTCTAAACAAAGGCAAACATCCATAATCTACTTTTTTGGGGGAATGTGGGCACAGTTTTCTAGGTGAGTTTTTGCTGTTTAAGGGTGCTGACAATCTCATGGGAGAACCTAAAAAAATTAGGATTATGATAAAGTCCTATTGAAATATTCTCTGAGACTTCATCTTCTCAGCTAGCAGTCTTGAGGTTCTGGATGTAGAATTCAGAGAAAACTCCAATAGAGTTTCTCTGAAATGATGGATCATCTGGACCATCCACTCCTATCAGAGATTTTTCAGGGTTTCTTGGTTGATCAAACCACATTAGTCTGGAAGGAATCCACATGTTCTCATCTTTTGTGGAAACAAAATTAGAATCTCTTTCCAGCCGGGCGGTGGTGGCACAAGCCTTTAA
Source organism: Dicrostonyx torquatus (assembly GCA_028555095.1). NCBI lineage: Eukaryota > Metazoa > Chordata > Mammalia > Rodentia > Cricetidae > Dicrostonyx > Dicrostonyx torquatus. The sequence continues at coordinate 1,959,232 of JAQHUG010000224.1, read as the reverse complement.
TCCTCTTTCCAAAGAAATATATTCTTAGACCCAAATTTTGAAGTCAAGATATATATATATACGTTGGTTTAGCGCAGCAGCCCATACAGTGAAATGTCTCTCTGTACTTAGCTTATTCACAGTCTAAAAATTCAAAGAAAACACAAAACATACATAATCCAGACTCTATGTGTATATTCCATCTTTGGAAGATCATTGTCTCACAGCACTTTAGAAATTATGATTTAATAAGATATATGTATAATATATTTTATTTTAAAAAGAAGCCCAAGATACACTGTTTGCACTTAAATTGTAGTAGGGAAGAACATTTCCATAATTAAATTGAAAACCTTCACTCCTTGATGTCTTATATAGCACAATTTTTGTTTTTATGCTTGCTTATTTGCTTGTTTGTTGCTGGGTTCAAACCTAGAATGTGCCCACAGTAATAATCACTCAAAAGCAGAATTTATCCTCAGTCTAAAAGTTTGTTTATTTTTTTATTTTTGTTTAAATTAAAATCTGCCTTGAAGTTTCTCCTGGTATGTCACACTGTTTATCATTGCCTGTATTCTGCTTATCAAACTATTTTTCTCAGCACCTGATTAAAATTATGGTGTCTATGCTGTTGATAGAAAGTTCTCTACAAATTCTATTCCAAAAAATTATGTTGGTATTACTAATTAGTTCATGGTTTAGTGCCATGAATAGACAATTGTTCTCATCATCAATTCTGTGGGACAGTAATTAGAATGATGTTCAGCTGATTAGTTTCTCAAAGGCTTCCATTTTTATCACTAAATCATTTTATGGGATAATGAAGGCTAGGGTGTCTGAGAATTTGTATCCTTGTCTGTGAGTTAGTTTTGACTTTTTATAAAAGTCCTTGTATGGAATCTGTCCACATGCTTAGAGTTTCTGTACATGATGTTTCACTATAATGCTGGATGAAATAGAGTGATTTCTGTGTTACTTCTTGCACATATTGTGGGTACTACAATACTAATTCTTCTTCCCCTCAGATTCTGGGGAAGGAAATCTATTTAACAACTTGATTGGAAAGTGAGTAAGTCTAGAATAGTGTGTGAGAAATATGTTCGAAAAACAATCCAACCTAGGGATTAAAATTCAGTGGGTAATATGAGGGAGGTCAGTCAGTGACTACTTATTCATGCTTTATATTCTATGTTTTAGGACTTACATTATATATTTCCTTCAGTGGTTCTCATTCTGAATAATAAACATTTTTATCTGCATTAATAGGGGAAGGATACAAATACAGACAAAAGCATTGATTTCTTACTTCATTAATAGCCTGGACAACAAATTCTAGGACTGTGAAAGACAGCCAGCAGTATCAAGTCTTAGGGCATGACTCCCGCTTGTTTTCTGGATGCCAGGCATTAAAAAAATGGTTTTATGTGATCCAGTATAATCCAATAAAAATATGCATGTTTTCTATTCAAGTGACAGGACAATAGGTTGATTTTGTGGGTAAAATGCCTAACACCTGATGCCATAGTGATACTAATTCAATTCCAGGGACTAACACGGTGGGAGGTAATAACTCACTTCTAGAAATTGTCTTCAGAGTTCCAAAAGAATTCTACAGCATACACATACCCACACACATAAACACACATATGCAAATATTTACATGCAATCACACACAAACAGAGACTAAAAATAAATTAAAATTTTAAAAGAAGAAAATGCAAATACTGTGTGTATGTATAACAGGTTAATGGAAGGAATTTGAAATTCCCATGCAAGCCAAGAAATATATGTAATATTTTTAACCAAATAAAATTCTTTCTACTGTTAATAGACCTCAAATTATAGTAGATAAATGTAGTATTTCCATTTACCTTTCTCTGTCAGAACAACTTTTCCAGTGACTTACATTTTATGCTTGTTACAAACTTTGTTAATTACTTATGTAAGCATGTAGCAATGTTTGTTTAGCACTGAAGAAAATGAGTTAAAATTTCTAAAATCAAGATACTGAAACTTTAGTTGCTGTGGGACAAAGTTTTTTTTTTATCCTGTCACTTTTATTATTTTTAATAAAATGCTGATTGGCCAATAACCAGGCAGGAAGTATAGGCTGGACCTCCATGCATGAAGTAAATGTGGGGCAACAAAAACAAGAGAATTCTGGGAAA
>JAQHUG010000224.1:1897954-1915010 GCA_028555095.1 Dicrostonyx torquatus | reverse complement strand
AGGTATTTGTTTTGCCTTAGCTATGTTAGTATGTTGCAATTCTCCAAGCTGACTGTGGTAGAGTCATTAGTATCTAGTGGAGATTTTATCCTGGCCATTATTGATTATGTTTTCATGCTGCCATCTGGACATCTTGCTTTATGGAAGATTACAACTCTACGTAGTGATATCTTATCCTGTATCGGGAGCTAACATTTACTAATAGAGTTGGGCAAAATGGATAGGAATTGATTTGGTACACATGGGGAGAAAATTAGGATAATTTATCAGGATCTGTTAAGTTTCTCCAAATGGGGGCAGAAACTAAAACTAGTCACAACTGGTAGGGTCCGTTTAGCCAGAGGGTTATAGAATTAGATTTGAAGTAGGTGAGAGAGAGAGAGAAAGTGAAAGCTTTTTTGTTTCTTTGGACTACTTACTTTTCTGGTAAGCTTGTTTGAAGCATTTCCAGGAAATACTTAAATTAAGGTTTGGGCTAATAGGACATATCCAGAAGAATTTGAGGGAAGATCTCCATTATCCTTTGAAGAATGGGGTGAGAGAGGAAGAAGAGGCTGCATCAAGTGGTCTGCTACAGACCTGGGCATCTGACTGGGTGACTGGATGATTGGATTTGGAGGAGCAGAAGGCAAGGAGAAGATTTGCAGTCATTCTACCTGCTCTGCTGGTTGGAGGTTGTCTCTGAGTTCCCAATGAATGACTCCTGGAATTGGGGTCTGGCATAAAGTGAATGGGGAAGGTAGTTTGGGAAGGAAGATCCATGTGATCCAGTGAAGGTGGGTGCACAGAGAAATGGGATGCCACAGCAGGTGATCTGCTACAGAGCTATGGACAAGACTTGGAATTTGGTGGAGAGGAGGCAGAAATGAAAATCTGTAGTTAGGTCTTTGCTTCCAGGCTGGAAGGTCCCGCAGGAGAGAAATACCTTTCATTCTGAAATTTTTCAACTTTTAATTTCCCCTGTACTCCTTGGCTTAGAAGCTTTCCCATCTGACTGCATCATTTCATTGTCTGCTTCTCCCGGTGTCTTGCAGTCTTCTTTTGATCACACGCCTCTTAATATAAAGACTTTTGCTAATGCATTGAATGAACCTAAGTAATCTGAAATAAAAATACCTCAATCATGATTCTTAATTCAGTCAATTATATGATGCATGTTTTTGCATTTTAAAGGTATATAAGCATTTTCTGCTAACATCTAAAGATATGTTAAATATTCCTTTAAAACTCATCTTGAAAATGCTAAGCCTGACATAATCTATTTTATATTTATGAATATATGAGCTTATCATGGGGCATAAAAGACTTCTGCCAAAAACTGGGTATGAAGTTCATAAAACAATTTATGGGACTTTTTCATAAATAGCTATCTTGCCACAATTAAATATTTTATTTCATTTTACTTTGATATATTATATATCTCAATTTTCCTTGAGTTGATTTATAGCTCACTCAAAGAAATTTGAGATTCATATGTTATCAGATAGTTAAGATTTTCTGACGAATTTGCTCATTCAAATTTTGCCCTTAGGCAGGTTTCCTTGAGTGTACTTTGTCACCCAGAACAGAGAAGCAAGCTGTGTCTTCAATTTATGTATCCCCAGAGGTAGCTCCCCATATAATTTTCCCCATAAGCTTCACTATAGTCCAAAGAAGTAGATTGCTTCTGACATCTATGCACTAGAGCCACTGTTTGATCATCAATCCCCAGAATATCACTTTATATGCTTGGCAGGCTGCCAAATAGTGACAGTGGCTTTTGTGTAAAATTTCATTTTAAATTTGTTTCATACTTTGAATAGCATTAGCAAAATCTATTCGATCATCATTATCACATTTACTTTTGCCTAATATATTAATTATAAATATAATTATATTTTATTTCTCTTAAAATTTCTAAAATCTTCATTAAATTAACTTTAAATTTTTTAACACATTATAATATTAAGAACCTTAAGTTCATCAGTTTTGAATTTTGAATTTATTTCATTCTCTCCACAATATTTCTCTGAACATTCTTAAAAACTAATTGAAAGAACATGGCTAAGAGGTCTTAGGTCCTAGGGTATAACCCATAATTGTTAATTTATCAAATTATGTTATTTACCAGCTTCTAAGCATTTGTGTTTGTGTTCATTGATCTTTGCCAGAGAAATTAGGATTTTGAAGTTGGTAAGAGTCAATATGGAGATAAATTGGTGATTATCCTAAAAAAAAAAGTGAGAAGAGTTATACCATCAACTAGATTTGGAAAGTTCTTCTCTGCAGTTATTTTATTATTAAAAAGGATCTGGTACTGAATCATATTTATAAGACTGTGGAAGCTTTGAGTAGCCATCCTTAAATTAGTTACAAGGTGTTTTTATTTGTGAATTAGTACACATTACGTGGTAATAAAAGAGGAGATGAAGTTAAATTTCAATAAGTTTACCTATCAAATTTTGAATGCTTTATTTCAAAATATGAATAATGTTCTCTAATAATTGTAACATATTGTGAAAATAGGACTTTGTCCTTCACATTACATGGAAATCTGCTTCTTTTCTGACACTTTTTCTTATCCTTGCTGTATAAAATATAGATGATATGTCTTATTAAAAGGAAGAGGGTCTTCATCAAAATAAATTTTAATATTCTCTGATATGCGTGAGCAACAGTGTGAACAAAACCTTGAAAATGAACAATAAAATAAAACATTCTCTCACAAACTGTGGTTTATAATCAAATGTAAAGATAAATGCAGCAAAGGATTTTATATTATGCTATCAATAATGCATAATATTGAACTCCTATTAAGGGAAGTCACCCCATATGTGCTGAAATGGTAGTTGATATTATAGTTTAATAAATATATCAAAAACTTATAAACAGTCCTGTAGGTTTTTAATAAAACAAATATATTTGATAATTTACATCAAATGTGAACAAAAGAGCTTATAGTTTAAAAAGAACTTTCAAGATAAAAACGTTTGTTCCTTTCTTTAATTATCATCTTTGTGGTTTAAAAATTACCCAACAAGGGAATTTTTTTAAATCAACAAATTAAAAGTAGATTTTCTATTTTGAAGTCTTTGATAACCATTCCACCACCATCAACATCACCACAATCTCCTAATTACTTAAGTATTACCTCAGTTCAACACTTATGTACCTCACTGATCATCAGCTACTAAAACTCTTATTTAATATATATGCATTGCTATCTCTTTGAGGAGAGGCTATTAAATTCAAGGGAGATGGCATACATCCTTCTTCTAATCTCAATTTATGTGAGAAATGTAATACATGTAATTCATGAAGACAGTAAGAATTTAAATATCTGTATTTAAGTCAGTTTCAGTTTAGGAAGTAAAAAAAAATAAGAAAGCATATAGGAAAAATGAGTTTATGGGCAAGGGAGAGATCTGCAGGAGTGATGGTGAGAAACCAGAGATGGGTAAAAAAGAAAACAATAAGTCAAGAATGAAAAAGTAACATTGCATAATAGGAAATCCCATAAATGGAGTAGACCTTTATATCTGAAAATATGATAAAGGATATTTAACCCTTTCCACTGTGGTATATGCTAGAGAAAAACTAATTTGGGGTGGCAAAATAAATCATATTGTTATATCAATACCTTACTTCCACATAAAAATATATTTTATTATTTTAATCCTTGCAAAAACATAAACAGCAATAGTTAACAATAGTTACTCTTGTTATATAATTATCCAGTTTATATATATTACAATTCATATATGCAACAATATATATAATATTACAATTGTTTTGGATTTTATAGGTATAAATAACTGGTTTTCTATTGAATTTAACATGAGTTGTCTCTAAAAACTGTTCATGTGTGAGATGAACAAATATATGTTATACATGAAATATTTTACAAATTTATCCCCAAACATCAACATACTTACTTGATGTGGGAGTCCCATCTGTATTCTGTAATTACCATTAATGAATAAAGAAAACTGGCTTGGCCCAGTAAGGTAGAACAGAGATACGTGGGGAAAACTAAGCTGAATGCTGGGAGGAAGGAGGCAGATTCACGGAGAAGCCATGTAGCCCTGACAGAGAAAGGCACCACAACTTTAACAGGTAAGGAACAGCCATGGAACAGTACACATATTAATGAAAATGGGTTAAATTAAAATGTAAGAATTAGCCAATAAGAACCTAAAGATAATGGGCCAAGGAGTGAGTGATTTAATTAATATAGTTTCTATGTGGTTATTTCCAGGCTGAGATGCCGAGCAACTGGGAACCAACAAGTGTCCTCCCTACAACATGTATTAGCTTTTGTAATATGTTTTTCCTTCAGAAGACTGTGAAAATAATCAATTTTTGCATTAGTTTTGGGTTCTATTAACCACAAGTAGTGATTGAGAAAGCCATTTTATAGTTTATTATATTGATTGATTGATTCATGAATGTGTGTGTGTGTGTGTGTGTGTGTGTGTGTGTGTGTGTGTGTGTGTGTGTAAGAGAGAGGGAGGGAGAGAGTGGTGGGGGAGAAGGGGTAAATGTGATTGTGTTTGTGACATTGTGTACATTTGGAAAACAGAGGAAAGCTTGCAGACAGATTTTATTTTACTTTTTGCTCTTTCATGGTGGATGCAGAGATTGAACTCAGGTGTTTGTAGTTGCAAGGAGCCACCTTAACCTCCTAAAATCTTGCTGTGTCTACAAAGAATAAAGCTTGTTTTCATATAATATTATAGTAGCAAAACATGGAACATCCTAAAACACTCTTGACAGACACTGGAAGCTATTAAAATCTTACTTTGTTGGTGAGATTTTATTCAATCCTTTAATTGCTGATGTTTCCCTTTTTCACCAGCATATGGCACTGATAAACAAATTTATCCATAAGGATAGATTTATATATAAATTACTTGTAAGATTGCTATATTTTACTAGAACATTTTATTCTCTCCATATTTTGTTAAGAAAATACAGTTTATTCTATATCTACTGATTTTATATTTATTGAACAATATTTTTTCATGATCCACTGAGTAACAATTGAGACTGATTGAATTTAGGACAATTTTTAGAAATATCACAAAAACTTTCTGGTATGCATGAATAAAACATCTAAAATGCATTGCACTATCAATTGCTCAATTGAATTTAGAGACAACTACCTCCACAATGTGTTTTTGGTTCAACAGCAAAATTAATACGTTAATGTTAAGAGAAAGGGTTGTAAAGCATTTCAGTGTATGTGTAGTATGCACACACTTTTCTGAAGACAATTATTTTAAATTTGCTAGAAAACCTGTCATTTGGACATCTGAAATCTAGAACAATTATACATGAATAATTACACATTTCTGTGAACTTGTGGGTGGCCTGTTATGGAGCAAAGCCTTTAGTATACATTTGGTCAAAGATGGGTCCTCTGCACTTAAAGGGAAGTCATCCTCTTCAAAAGTATGCAGCTTCTGTAAGGATACACATGGAGCAGTGAGGGCGGAAGAGGACACCTGTGTAGACAGAGCAGCTAGAGCAACCTGGCAATCGAACGGAAGACAGCTGTCATGAATAATAACATACTGTGTAATTTTGAAAATTGAGCAATATGATACATCTATACTTTCTAAAGTAAGTATTTGCATCCTGCATTTTATAAAGTAATCTTAATTTATAAATCAACCCAAGTATGTTTCAGGAAACAACAATAATATTACACTTCAGACTTATATAACATAATGCAGTTCATTAACAAATAGATAGATTTATTTGCTTGTAAAGACAAAAAGCAATCATGCAGCAAGAGAAGACTCACCTCTTAGGCAATCTAGAATGTTTCCTTCCCATTTCTCTTAAGTTATAAAACAGAATTACTAAGCAGAATAAGATAAAGATTGTGCTTGACTCATCTAAAATTTATTTTCCAAGTTATTTTTGAACTTAATATCATAAAACTAGGTAAGAAAATATAAATATAAAGTTCTTATATCTTCATCTGTGTCACAAATTAATAAACACAAATAATTAGTCATCAATTTTTAGCCAGTGTTGTTTAGGGAAACATGAGACAGTTAATACTCTCTGTTAGTAATGAGGTTTTATATTGCCAGTACAATAGGGAAAATTTTGAAAGCAAACAAGATAATACTATTTGAACAGAACACATAATGAGGCAATTATAGAAGACCCTTCTTAAAGCCACATTAATTTTCTAATTTCATCATGTGTATGCATTTATATCTGTCTACACATAGATATTTATGCTTACATAAATGAAATGCAAAACTATAAAAATGAAAGAGTAATTACAGGAATGAGTTCTATTTTACATTAGATTTATCAATAACTACTGAAAAAGTTATAGTTATTTTAATCACACTAAAAATTAGACATAGTATTGTCCTTATTTATAAATAGTTGATTGAGGACATTTTGTATGATTTTCACTAACTTTGAAACAAATATGATATTGAATAAACTTCTACATAAAATGGTTTTTATTGTTATATTGAGTAAATATTCACATTGTTCTACAAAATTGCACAATCATACTCATCTCTTGTGGTCCTCCACATGAAAAAAAAATATGTTCAATGTACTTTACATGAAAATGGCCATAATAGACTTACAGGGGGTGAGACTATTGGGAGGTGTGGTGCTATTGGAGTAGGTGTGTTCTTGTTGGTTGTCTATGTGTCAAAGGCTCAAGCCAGGTTTAGTATCTTTCTCTTCCATTGTAATAAATCCAGATGTAAAACTCTCTACTACTGTGTCTGCCTGCATGTTGCCATGCTTTCCACTATGATAATAATGGATTAAGCCTCCGAAACTGTAAGATAGACCCAATTAAATGCTTTTCTTTAAAAGACTTCTCGTGGTGTGGTGTCTTATCACAGTAGTAGAAGAGTGACTGAGACAATGCTATCTTTAAGGAATCAAAGGGTATGATTCTGCTTGTGCACTTAGAATGTTCAGAATTCATGTGAATTTTAATTAATTGAAAAGAAAATTCATTAGTAATTATAAACTGAATTATGCATTTCCAAGTTCTAAAGATGAGATTTCATTGACAACAGAATTGAAATAGAGTTGGAGGACTGGTTCAGATATTAGTGGCACTCACTTTACAATCAAAAAAACTAGAGATGGCGTTCTGGCACCACATAGTAACTTCATTATCTCCTGAAGGAATGTCTGGAATGTCAGACCATAGAAATTTTGTAATAAAGACAGATGTGGGTATTTTATAGACTTATAATTTAGGCTGGAAAACCTTAGTTGCATATTGATAGAAATAATATGCTTTAAAATAATGAGGGGATCCTGACAGATAATGGAATCAGATGGCATCTTCTGGCCTCTGTTTATATATTTACATACACACATTTGCTAATGTAGTAGTAGGTGCAGCTGTGTTTCCAGCATCTGAGAGGAGCGCTAGCCCTTTGTTCCGCCCAGCTCCCGGCAGCTGGCTAGCTTACATTCGAAATAACCACACGAAAATTATATTAATTAAATTACTACCTGGCCAATTATCTCTAGCCTCTTTTTTTGGCTAATTCTCATATCTTAAACTAACCCATTTCTAATAGTCTGTGTGTCACCACGAGGTGGTGGCTTACTGGAAGATTCTAACCTACATCCATCTCCGGCATGTGCCTTCCCTCTCACTGCCTTCCGTTCTGTCTATTTAACCAATGAAAGCACAGAAATACAGAAGAACCCTCCTACACCATGCAAACCCATAACTTCATATAACACATATACATGAAAAATAAATTAATTAAAATGCTTGTTAAAATAAGTTGAAGGTATCTGTTAAATTATCAGTATATGAATGGAATTGAATAAGCACTGACATTAAATATAGGCTTATTGTAAATATTACCAATATTATATAAATTATTGATTTGAATGATCATTGTATATGAAATTATAGAAAAATGAAAGAAAATAATAAAACCCACCAATATGTATTATTTGCTCACTTATGTATTTACTTATGAGTTTATATATCATTGTGTATAAAATTGAATTCTGAGCTACGAAGATGGCTTAGTGGTCAAGAGTATGTTTTACTTTTACAATGAATCGAAATTCATTCTTCACATCTCTTCAATTTTCTGTAACCCCAAAAGTGAAGGAATGCTATGGTTCTGACATCCTTGTGCTAATACCCTGACAAGATTTACAGAGATACACATAATTAAAAATAAAACAAGTATTAATATCATTTACAAAATTTCTAATTTTTGTAAATGATTCATAGAAAAGAGTAAGATTACCTCATTCTTTCTTATAATTGTCATTGTAATTATGGTAATATTTAAACTCATGCACAAAATGATACCATAATGTTTAGTTTCTTCTGTAGTATATATGATCTAAAATATATTATAGTATTAACTGCTTATAAATAGATGACAGATGATAGATAGATAGATAGATAGATAGATAGATAGATAGATAGATAGATAGATGAGATAAGTATAGATAGACAGACAGCTAGATAAGATGAGAAAGAGTTGTGGGAATTTCAAATTTTAAAAATATCACAAAATTATATTTAGTAGTTGTGATTACTCTTTCAGCTAACCCAATACATCCTTGTTTTCTGCATGTGTAAGTATGTGTCTGTCAGCAAAATAAGTGATCTTAACAAGGTGCATTGTGCGACCTGCTTAGAGACCTCCCTATTGGCAAAGCTTTATTTCATTTATTGCCATCTGGACTGTGACATCTGTGTTGCTGGCAGACAAGGATGAATTCATTCCTCAGAGGACCCATCCTTCATGTTTGTCTAAGTCTTAGCATGTGAAGAATGAACCCATACTCACAGTATTTTGCTCTCTGTCTAGTGACAAAACAAATTGTTCTAGAGGAACTAAAAATGTTATTTCCTTTCTTCACGTTTTATGAATGTGAACAATGTCCCAATGAATTCAAATGAAGGGAAGATATTCCCAAATCTCTAAGTGAAGCAGTGTTTAATAATTAAGAAATAACTGCTAATGAAAACAAAATTCTGTTTGGAAAAAATTTGCAGTAGCATGATGTCATCACAGTATTGACAACTCACTCATTTATTCCTTCTTGTACCTTGGGAACTCGCTTAACTACATTACATATAACCTGTCATTTCCACCCTAACAATTGTGCTGCAACTGGGGAATATTTATTATTGATATTTCAAGCAAGGGGAAACTCATTTATGAGAGTCAGGAATTGTTTCATTTACAGTTCATAGCTGACACGGCTGCTGTGAAGACACATGGCTACTCATTTAAGCTGCAATACCTTAGGAAATAAGTGACTTAGCGATTGATCAGGTGATCGATATTGCCTTTACACATTGATTATAACAAATATATAAATAATCATCATTGTTCTTTCTTATTCCCTGAATTTAAGATAAAGTTAACATTTTCTTGTAATTTTTAAAGAATATTTTTATAGATTAAATGATTAATAACAATGTACTATTGACAGTACTGAGGACTCTAGATTTAATTACCTACTAACCTCTTTGGATATAAACCATCCCATATAAAAATGTTTTATGAACATTAAGTTGCCAATCCAAAACATATTCCATAAAGAATGTTTCTCATCACTGGTGAAAAATACACTATGCAAATTTTAACATCTTAAAATGTTTTTATAGATTGAAAATAATTTATTCTCCTCCTGGTTGTCCATCCATTTTTTTAAAACTAAGGCTTTTTTTAGACTGGTTATAATTATGCCTTACAACCTTGCTTTAAATTCCTGACGATCCTCTTCTCTCCACCTCCTGACCTGTGGTGTGCATCACTATACCTTTATTCTAGTTTGCCTTCCAGGAAACAACTTGTGTTTACCTCAAATAATCACACAGAGTACACTCTGGAAATAAAACTATAAATGAATATTATAGAAACCACCATTCTTCTTCCTGTTTTCAAAGATATGTTTCCAGAATAAAACGTTTGGAAACTCCTAAGTGGTCTGCAGCATCTATCATTATCTGGCCGATGTTTACTCCCCACTGAGTGCTACACTTTCCTGTGTTCTTTAGTTATGTCACTCTGTTCTTCAAATGACCTGTTTCCTGAAACTCTGAGCTAAGAGTGCACTGCATTTGTCTTCATTACTACACATAGCATTTAGTATCTATGTGATGGAGAACTGCTCTTCATATATTTTTTTCAAGCAAACATCAATTAGCAATCTTTAATAATACTTAATATTTGATTAGTAATTTAATTTCTCTATTTCTAACGGAAATACATATGAGTAATATTAGCTGTATTTTTGCCTTATTATTTAAGCTAGTTTTGAATCTTATTTCAGTGTTATAACTTTATTTTAAAATGTACATTGTCTCTATCATTTAGGATACTATCCCTGACATTTAACACATTTCTAATCATAATGTATATTCTTAAGTCAGTATGTTGTTCAGTTAAAATAACCATTCACTCTGTAACACCAAGGATTAAGATCTAATCATTGGGGACATAATTTATCAGATTAAAAAGAAATACAATGTACAAAGATTTGATTTAAATTTTTCCTTGTACACATTTTCAATCTATTAAGAATTAAGTGACTGGAATATCTTCTAATATTGCATTGTTTAACATCTTCCTACATCTATTAAGAATAGAACTCTTCCATTGGTCATCTGAGATACACTGACCATGAAAGCAGTCAACAGAGTACAGATACCAAATTGATTACTATACACACAGTAACCAAAAAGTTCAACAGAGTTATCTATGTCCATCTTTATATACAGAATTTAATAATTTTCAATCATTGAATAAAATGAAGTTTCATTAACTGTTAAAAAATGGATGGATTTGTAGGTTGTTGGGCTATGAGAGGTCATGTGAAACAGATAATGCTAAACGACAATCTGTTTTAGCTGTGAATCCTAAAATAACGTGTAAATCTTTTATAATGTGAAAAAATAATGGTGGTTACCAGAGATGGGAATCATGGGATTTGAGAAAAAGAGCACATGAAGTGATAATCCAAGGTTATCAAGTTATAGACAGCTACTATAGAAAGTTATGGTATGCTCTTTCCCAGGATTGTAATTAGAAGTATCCCTAGTTTACTGTGTGTTTCAAACCAATAAATATACTTATTGATTATGCCCTCCTTAAAAAACAGTTAACATGTGAGAAAGTGTGTTGTCTGTTACATAAACCCTGAAGAATATTTGCAAACCCTGGAGTATCACATGGTACCTTATCTTATGTTTCATTTCATTTGTGCGTAGCTGCTAACAGAACAGAGACCCATAAAACAAACCTCTATTTGCTCCCAATACTTTATAAAGGTGAGGAAAAAAGTATATAAAAGTTATATCAGTATTTAGTGATCTTAATTGGGATAAACCAGCTGAAACAAAATATAACTCATGGGGCCTGAAAGCTAACTTTCTTTGATCCATTTTAAATCCACAAAATACAGTGATATTTATCTAAACTTTAATTTTAAAAATGAACAAACATGACAATTAAAGTCAGCAGAAAAGAGAGCTAGCTATACAGTAAAGAGCTCAAAATATTTTATATTCCTAGTAATGTTAATATTATTCTCTTAGTAACTTTTCTGATGATTTCCCTCAAACCGCACTTTATTATTCAATATTTTTCATTTTTAATATATTTCATACCAGTTATATAAAGTGCAAGAAATTAATTACGCTACTGGCTGGTTTTGTGCGACAATTTGGTAGAATCTGTATTCATCAGAGAAAGGACCTCTGTTGAAGAAATACCTCTATAAGAACCAGCTGTAAGGCATTTTCTCAATTAGTGATCAATGAGGAAGGGTTCAGTCAACTGTTGTTGCCATCCCTGATGGTATTCCTGAGTTTATAAGAAAGCAAGCTGAACCAGGAGAGCAAGTCAGTAAGAACACTCCTCCATGACCTCTGTATCAGCCCCTGCCTCCAAGATCCTGCCCTGTTTGAGTTCTTGTCCTGACTTCCTTCAGTGATGTGAAAGTATTATACAAACAAACACTTTCCTTTCCAATTTGCTTTTTGATCATCATATTTCATCACAGCAATAGAATCCCTTACTTAGACAATTACCAGTGTGTCACACCTTGGCCAAGTCCAATATACTACTACCTGTTAATGAAGAATAACATAAAAACCAATTTACTTATTAATGAAGCTACCATATAGTTTCTCTAAGCTACTTAACTTTTATTGATTCTCTGTGTATTTTATTTTATGCATCCTGATTCTATTTATCTCTACATCCTCTCAATACTTCCCTCCCTAATGCAATCTTCAACCCAAAACAAAAAAAAAAAACTTAAAAAAATAACAAAACCACCCAATCAACCAATCAACTGAACAAAGTAAAAGGGGAAAAAGAATAATCTTGTTTTCATTGTTGAAGCTGTAAGAATAGATGAGTTAAACAGTTTACCCTTTAGTCCATTCATCTTTACTTGTGTTCATAGCTATGAGTCTCTGGTCTCATAATTAGCTCTCTCTGGAGCTCTTCTTGAATATCTGGTTGTCCTGAATCCTGCACAGTTGGTAATTTTGCATTTGTGGATTCTTCCCTTTCATGCTCCCACAGTATCTAGAAGTGGGGGGTGTTGGGATGGTCCAACTCACAGTCCTGTTTCTCAGCCTGGGTGGTAGCTGGATAGGGTCAATTTTCCAGCTTTCCCTCATCATCACTACTCAGAGGAGCTCTCCAGCACTGCCTCAGATAACTCACTCTACACAGAATGCAGCAAGCTGCCAGCGCAGTTCTGCAGTTCAAAGGTGCCCAGATGCTAAACTATCATTTTTTTAATGACACATTTCTGAAACCATTTTAATTAGATAGTAATGAATTTCAGTAAGTCATGTGGGTATTTATTAATCAGAAAATCTTAATAATTAAAACATTAATATATAAAATAAATTATTTATTATGAATGCAACTTTTATTCAGTAAGTCATGAAATAGTAAGATTTACTTTCCAAAGACATTTCAATATTATTTATTAATGTTAAAATATGTATGTGATTAAGGAATAATATTTTAGGTAGTTTAGTGGCTTTATATAATAAAAGTTTCCCGAAGAGTGAAAAAATTCAGTATTTTAAGGATTCAACATAATCTGCATCTACAAAATTGTTTAATCAAGGTTTCATATTAACTTAGCTAAGAATAAAATTAATCAAAAAACTATTTCCAGAGTAATAAGTTTAATGAAGACATTAGAATCTTTAATTGTGTCTGGAATCATTCCAATTTTATTGAGAATGTCTATTCAATTTTTATTCTCTACAAAACATTGCATTTAATGTTGCGGAAATTACAACTATGCAATTGATATAAAGAATCCTTTCAAGGATTTCTATTTTAATCATTGAATGAAACAGCTTTTATTTATGAATTTGTACATCTATTGTTATGGTATTAAGAAATGTGCCTTATACTAATATTATTGTATAGCTAGTACACTAAAATATGGAGTAATAGGAAAAATATTTTAAAATAATCATTAAATCCAGAATAATATATCAGGAAGAAATTATAAATGTCTGTATAGATGGATTTATACATCACGACATCAACATCGAATATTATATACACATATCAAGTACATATTACACCCCCTAGCTGGTATAATTTTAACTTACAGGTCTCTCAGTTCAATAAAAGTTGAAAAAAAAGTTTAAATTTTTAAAATGTTTTTAAAATTTGCATTTAAAGAATTTATTATGGTTCTGTTTAGTTTTGTAAATACTATTTAGTTATAATGAAAAAAAACGTGAATTATACTGAATGTCAGCTAACATACTGCACAATGAGGCAAAGGAAAAGATTTTAAAATGATGAAGGTAGAAAATTGTAGTTAAAGTAATTCTAACATACACATAAACTTAGCAATGATAGATTTTATTCTTTATATCCTGGAATGCCTGATGGATTTTTAAGCTGCCTTTTTGTTTATTTATGAGTGTATATATATATATATATATATGTATTTAATTTGCTAATATATATGTATATATATCATATTAGTTTTATTTTTCATTCTGAGATGGAGTTTTGTGCTGGTTCCTTTTTATTATTATTATTATTATTATTATTATTATTATTATTATTATTTTGGTTTATGGAGACAGGGTTTCTCTGTGTAACAATAGTCCTAGCTGTCCTGCTCTTGTAGATCAGGCTGACCCAAACTCACAGAGATCTGTCTGCCTCAGCCTCCCAAGTGCTGGGTTTAAAGGCATGTGCCGGGTTTAAAGGCATCTGTCACCACCACAGGCCTGATTCTTAAATTGTAGTTGAGGTGGACCTGGAACTCCCTGTAGGCTTCCTGTCTTCACAGTCCTCACTCATGCTGGAAGTGCAGATGTGCACTTACTTTGGAAGTTTTCTATTCTCTCATTTTGAGGGTGTGTGTGCATATACACACATTGATACTAATTTTGTGTAATACAATCACTATTGACTACTCCAGTTAAAAATGTTACCTTTCTGTACGATTCTCCTGCGACACACTTCCCTGATGTTCCACAGCAATGCATGACAACTGACAATTAGCCAAGAGATAATAGGGGTGATAAGTTGGAGAGGAATATGTTACAAGTTTAATGGAATACATGCATTCATATGAAGCAAACAATATCTATTTACTGCAGTAATTTTCTAGTCAGTCCCACTGAATTGATAGTTATTGATATTTATAACTTCAATTGTACAAATTTAACTGAAGGCATCAAAAGAAATGGCTCAGGGCTAGTTCACTCCTTCATTAAGATTCAAAGAAGTAGTGAAACATGCCAGGGTATTCAGTTGAAATTAGACTGGAAAAGTTTTTAAATATTATTAGTTAAAATTAATATGTTTAGTTGTGTGTTTTGTCAAGTCAAAACAGAGATTTTCACTTCATTGAAATGGATTCACAGTTGTATATGAACACCTTCATAAGACTTGATAAAGTAAAAGAAATCTATTTTCACAGAAGAACTTTTCTAATATATTTTTTATGCTTATAGTGCATATAACTATAGCATTGGTGAGAGGGGTAGAAGTTTCTTTTGCGAAGCAGCATGTTGTATACATGTTAGTTTACAGGATATCATTTGGGCATGTGTGCATGTGTCCACAGATGTCGGCACATATTTGTGTGTATGTATGTGTGTGGAAGGGAACACTTTATCCCCTTTGTGGCTGGAGGGTAAAGGTCAATTTTGTATATTGATCACTTCCTATCTAATTATATTTTATAATATTAATATTTAATTCTTAAATTACTGGTAGAAAACAAGAGACTGGAAAAGAGGACTTGAGAATAGACAAAATAAAGTTGCTAAGTTAAAGGGAGGTTAGTGTTAAAAACATGGGAGATAGAGCACTGAGAACCAATGTTCAAAGAATGGGAAGGGAAGGGGGAGAGGGAGATGTGTTCAGGACAGTGAGTAGGCTTTTGTCTTTGATTGTTTGGAATAATTTTTTAATTTTTTCTTATTTCAAGTTATCCTTTTGTAGATAAGTATGAAAAAATACTTGTTTTAAGCTTCATTTCTTTACAGCCAGCCTTAAACTATATAAAAACTCACAGCATTGTGATATTACTCAGCAGAATTTTCTGTTTTTATTAACATTTAATTAATGTAATTTAATGAATTTTTTTAAATTTTCAGAATAAAAAAAATATTGAGTATATATAAGCTACACAAAGTTTTCAATATTGCTTGTCTAAACATCTATATCATACCACCTCATATTTTATAAAGTGATTTGAATATTTTCTCCAATTCCCAGGATATCAGAAAAAATTGAAACTCTGTAGATATTGTTACTTATATGTATATGTTTATATATATATAATTGAATAATAATTGTTAACTATTATATATTTTAATAGAACCTAGTAACATGACTCTAACAAAGATGGTAGCACATGGCTCTTTGTAATGGCAATGAGGACATAGACTTATTTCCAGAATCAGAGTTACATTCAAAGACTGTTCCAGTCAATTCTCAAGATGCATAAACTGTTTTATAAATGAGTATATCCAAAAGAAAGTAAATTTCACAATGTACAGATGTGATCATTCAGGTTTCCTTGGCAGGAACCAGCTCATTAAATATGTGCCACCATGCTCATATTATGTCATGTGCAGAAGTAAAAAATAATTAATGGATTAATGGATCATGTTTCCTTTGTTTTGAAGTTTTATGGTTAAACCAGTTCTCACTGTTAGTAAAATATATCATTTATAATAAAATAATTATAGATAATGAAATTTGACAAAAATAAAATCATAAATTGGAAATACTTATCAAATATCTACACAAATTTGATATTGCAGCTACAAAGAGCCATATCTTAGTAGCTGAACAAAACAAAGTTTTAGGCTTTATTCCAACAAGTTTTTTGCCAAACTTAGAGTAGATTCCTGGAATTATTCATCTCAAATGTCTTCAAGAAGACTTATATGTTTGTCAAAGAAAAGGCATAGGGCCTAAAATGCTGAGTATAGAGGTAATAGAGAGAACATCTCTTCAAACTTTCGATGAGAAATAGGCATGCAACCCAACTGATATGTTAGGGAGATAGAAATATACCCTGGGATTCACAAGTCAAAGGGAACTAGCTATGGAAAAAATGAAGTATCTACTTAACACCATCCTAAATTTTCTTAGAATGAAGCAATACCTGAAACTATATTTCAAAGAAATGAGAAGGAAAACTAAAGTAGCAAAGGAATCTGTGCCACGTTGCACAATGCTTGACTGACACTCTAAAACTTATTTCCCTGTCACTCATCTGATTCCAGTAAAAGAATGAATGGATTGAACCTAATTGTTTTTGCTTAACTATCAGCTCTTCGACTTACTAATTTACATATTTAACTCAAAGTTTTCAATATTTAATTGAATAATCCTTAAAAGGACAACATTGTCAAATTCTCTGGTAATTTAGAACAGTAAATAAAATGACCTAATATGTAAGCTACACTTATAATACAACTTCAACTTTTATTTATTTTTTGTATTAATATATAGCCCAGTTTGGCCTCTGTTTCACCTTCCTTTTCTTATTTTTATTTTTA
>JAQHUG010000224.1:1827957-1863738 GCA_028555095.1 Dicrostonyx torquatus | reverse complement strand
ATATATATAAGCTATTAGTTTAGTATTTTTATGAGACTCATGACTATTGGAACAAGTGAGTCTCTGTCTCATTTGCCTGTTCATGGGAGTCTTTTCCTCATGTTTCAGGAGGTTTGAAGTGTCCAACTTTGATATGATAGTTCTCTTGTGTCATCTTATTTCATTTAATTTTGTCATGTTTGTTGTTATCTTTTAGAACCCTGTTCTTTTCTAAGAGAGACAGAAAATAAGATCATCAGGACTGGAGAGTTGGTGGAGATCAGGTGGGAGGAGCAAAGGGAGAAGATAATATTTTCAATAACAGAAAAAAATATAAACAAAAGAGAATGTTCTCTGATTAAATGCACTTCTATGATTTGAGTTTCTTGGCATTGTTTGTAACAGTTAATCTATTTACATATTATTTTTTCTGTTGGCGCAATTGTTGGCCTGTGCACATTATTTTTGTATTCAGTTCATGGAATTATGTGTGCCATCTTTACACGTAAATAACACATTTTTTTGCATGATAAAGTTCCCCTACCTGCAAACCATTGGATGTTTAACAAAAACAAAGTAAAAGAAAGGAAAAAGCACAGACATGGTTTTGCAAGCCTGTGAACTAATTGCTTGGCATTTTGTTCAAGAGGATTCCAAATGTGCTCTGGACATTCAAGCTAGGTAAAATAATAAGTTTCTGATTCATTAAGAGACATTGTCTTATGAAAATAAAATGGAAAGCAATAGCACACAAAAGGCATACAGCTGAAATGTCTTTTTCATGCACACACATACAGACATACATACACTCACAAGTATTTATCACACAGATACACACACACACACACACACACACACACACACACACACACAAAAGATTACCCATGGAGGTGAACCATTTACTTGGACTTTAGATGATTTTTACTACTGGATTCTTCAAAGCAATTGATAACGTTCTCAATGTCTTGACTGAGGCAAGTTGTGTTATTCTCCCAGCTAACATCTTCAAACTATGCACAATGAAGTGCCCCCAAACTGATCACTGATTAGGATTAGACGTTATTTTCAGCAGTTCCTCGTAGAGTGCATTTAGTAGGCATTGATTTTCAATTCAGTGTTCATTTTTATCATTCACATAAATGTGTGATCCATGTTTTTTTTGGATATCTGCTATTTAGTAGGAATTATGATTATTGAATCTCTGCTTTCCTTTTCAGTTTATACCTGTAAAACTATTATTTTTGTAAAAAAAAAACTATGCATTATCCATAGGATTCCATCATGATTGACATCTATAAATGTTTTAGGTCTTAGTTTATATGTCGAATAGTTATTTACCTCATAACTTAAGCAGGTGACTATGAGCTGGGTAGATGGCTCAGTGAGGAATGCCATATTTTACTGTGCCTGGGATCTAAATTTGATTCCGGTAACTGAAGTAAAGGTAGAAGAAAACAAGTGATGCCATAATTTTCATCTGACTTCCATAAGCATGTACATAGCACATACATACAAACAACCAGACACCACACTAATAAACAACAATCACAAAATTAATAAACGTATACTTCTACAACTTAGAAGTACCTTGAGTCTATGCATTTATACTGCAGTTTTCATTGTCTCATCTTTCAGAAGAACTTGAATTGAATTGAAGACGTGTCAGAAAATTAGCAATATTCACCCCATTTTATATGCATGAACATACACATATATAAAGTGTTGTAACAGAACACTCATGTGTAAAAGGTTATAGCAAATATAGAATAGATAGATCAATCTCATATAAAACATTTAAATTAAGAAAACTTGTTCTTGTAAGACATAGTTTTAATAAATAGAATCCACAGGGTAGCACTCAACTATCTGTAACTGTCGTTCTAGGAATCTAATGTTCAATCCTTGCCTTCATCTGCACCAAGCACACAAATGATGAAGATACATACATGTAGACAAAACACTAATACCCAAATGCTTAAAAATAAAAACTTTAAAATTATCACTTTAAAAAATCATTGACATTGAAGATAATGTTTTTAATGTATAAGGTATTGTCAATATTAATAAATGGCTATTCAGCAAATAGCTTATGGAGTCTAAACTATAGAAAGCAAAATAATTGAAAACAGTAGCCAATTTCTTGAATTTTTAAAATGAAGGAAGAAAATCTTTAGATTTTCTCTCACAGTCATCAACGAAGATTAGATCATCTTTTCTTTTAGGTCTCAATTTGCAGGCTTCATATCTCATGGCAGAAATGGCCCTATTATTGGATTCTCCAGAAACCTCTGCTATGCACAACCAAACCATAAACATCTTCAGAAATAAAGATGTATCTATAAAATAAACCTTCCATGTTAAATTTTTGACTATTGTTTTCTGCCCTTATTTATTCATTTATTATTTATGTATGTATTTGAAACAAGATTTTCAAATGTAGTCTGGCTAGCCTGGAACTCACTATTTTTACCAGATTAACCTCGGACTTGAGGAGATATTCCTGCCCTTGTTTCTAGAAAAATTGAAATAAAAAGTATGGACTTCCTTACCAGGATCCACCTTAATTTTAGTAACTCTTCCCTTTTTCTACTATGTATTTAATTGGTTCACAAAGTCACTAGTTACAACATTAGTCATCACTTTCATGTTCCACAACATTCATTACACATTTTTTTCTTTGGTTAATGTAATACACAGTATTCCACTAAAGGACAGTTCTGAAAATATTCCTCATGCATAAGCCAAGTGAAAATGTGTCAATTAACCACTAAAAACCTGAGGCCTAATGAGTTCATATATAAAACATAGTACAGATTTCGCCTTGACATTGCAATTTTAAAAATCAGAATATGTAGTAATATCTATTTCAAATTTGGAATAATAGAAATACAGTGTTAATAATAATCAAGCCATTACATACTTTATAAACAATGTATTTGAAATGGTGCTATGTGAACTTGACAGTGAACACTTTCAAATTTTAGATAGTCTTGGGTGATAAAGTTACCATGTAATGAAAAGGCATAACATTTACTTACACATGGAATAATACAAATTCCCATTTTTAATAAAGTATCATTTTTATTAGCTATATATGAAAGAAATAACTTCTTTCCCTCTAAAATTCAAAGAATGATCTGAAAAAATAAGTGAAATTTATAAAGAAAAGTAAACATTTATTATGAAAGCTGGATTTCATAAATGAAAATATTACTTATTTCTATAGAAATGTTTAAATTGTCATTAAATTGTCTTAAAATGTCTTAAAATTGTTCATATCAATCAAAACCATTGAATTGTGAAGGTTTTAATTGCCATATCATATGCAAATAGCCACTGATGTGGATTGTCTTTTTGTATATGTGTTGCTTTTATTAGTTAATTAATAAATCTGTTTTGGCCAATGACTTAGCACAGTAAAATCAGTAAGGAAATCACAGCAGAGAGAGAGAAAGTGAAAGAAAGAGAGAGAATAGGTGAAGTCGAAGGAGACACCATATAGCTCTGGAAGGAGAAAGATGTCAGAACATTATCATTATGCCACAGACTCTTTTGATGCATAGCTTAATAGAAATGAGTTAATTTAAGATGTAAGAGTTAGCTAGTAATATGTCTGGGCCATTGGCCATACAGTGTTGTAATTAATATAGTTTCTGTGTGATTATTCAGTATGTGTCATTGGGAAATGAAAACATAGCCTCACCTGACAAGTCACAGAGAACAAACACTAAACATTTTATAATTTATGACATATATATTTGTGTGTGTGTTTACATTTCACTTTGATAGTTGTTCCTGAATAAGCAACTTCAATAAAACATCTTGTAATTAGATCCATATTGAACAGATATTAATGTATGAAATAAAGAAATTAATATAAATAAAAATGAAATATTTTGTATTTGACTCAGAAGAGATGAGTGCTGATGAATAAAATTATTGAACTGTAGATTATAGGCAATATTGCACCAAAAATCCAAAGAAGAATCTGACCCTTTCTCCATTATGTTTCTACAGCAGGTGAGCTGAATAACTCTTTCTTAAGTTTTTTAGTGACAAGTCATCCCAATAATCAACATATTTCAACATGAAACAAGATACATACTTGCTATGCACAGGCATGCTAATGCATGTTGTTCCAGGAAGAATGTCTACCTATGTAAAAAAAATTAATCTAAAATTTGTGCAGTTTGGCTATAGTCATATTAAAAGGAGCAATTCTGCTCATTCTACAAGAAAAACAAATATATCAACATCACAGGTACTCCCTAGACTGCTCACATTGTATGCAAACCCTGATGTTATATCTGCACCTTCAGCAATGAAGAGTCTCCTATGTGATATTCTTAGAGTAATAATCTTTAGTAGCTTTCTTCCTGGATTCTCTCATGGAAACCAGTTCAACATAGTCACTGTACTGATCATGGGAATGGTCCCTTCCTAGGAAGTCCCATTTATAAAACCTCATTAGAAAGAAAATTAAAGCTTTGATCTTATGCAATCACACAACCAAATATTTTATTTTTTTTCTTATTTTATGAGACTGGGTTTCTCTGTAGCTTTGAAGTCTGTCCTCAAACTGGCTCTTGCAGGCCAGGCTTGTCTCAAACTCAGAAAGACCCGCCTGTCTCTGTCTACAGTGCTGGGATTAAAGGGTGTGCCACCACTGCCCAGCCCAACTATATGCTTTAACAACTTTATTTTGCTCAAACATGTGTGTTCTAAGTACTTGGTATTGCTTAATATACTAAATGAAATTACCAGTGTTGTCAGTCGTTGTAGAAACCAGTTAAAATTGAGATTCATGTACTGAGGAACATGCTTCTCATGAACCTAAGCCGTTTGAGTTATGAAAGTGTGAAAAAATTAATTCATTACATTGATATTGTAAAATCAGTATGCTTTCCTCTATATTGTTCATAACTACGTCATTTAAAATGTCTATTCTCCATGAGATTTGAAGCAAGATTTTATTTAATGAAAGTATGTTAATACTGGCATTGTTTAATGTTCAATTCCAGTTTCAGAAAGATAAGTATTTGTGAATTTCCTTTTGTTTTGAAAGAGTCAATGACATGAAACATTTATAGTGTTTAGACTTTCCAATTGTACTTCAAATTTAAGACAAGTACTCATGTTTGAATTTTCTGTGTTTGAAAGTGTTGCCACTGTCCATTATAAGACAATGAATTTGTTGTTTCTTAGGTTTATATTCAGTCTCCATTAAATATTTAACAGCTATTTTATATTACTTTGGTTAGTCAAACCTGAGATAACACTTTTCTGTTGTAAATTTCTTGGATTTTAATAAATTTGTGTTACCATTTACACAGTGTCTCTGGTGTCTTTATAAGAGTAAATTTCTGAGACTCAGGTACCACTGCAGAAGAGGGGTACTGGAAGATATTATGAGTCAGAAGTCTAGGAGTATTAGAGTAAAACAATATCTAGGGATATGACCGGGTTGTTGCATGTAGGAGCACACAGTAGCTGAAGATGCCTTTAACAGATCCTCTGAAGGTCTAGGCAGTTAATGTTTCAGCAGGAATTAGGGAGTAATTATTATGCTCCTAGATGGAGTCTATTGGTATGTGATGGCTTCTTAAAAAGGTAAAGTTAAT
This sequence comes from Dicrostonyx torquatus, assembly GCA_028555095.1. Classification (NCBI taxonomy): domain Eukaryota; kingdom Metazoa; phylum Chordata; class Mammalia; order Rodentia; family Cricetidae; genus Dicrostonyx; species Dicrostonyx torquatus. The sequence continues at coordinate 1,858,138 of JAQHUG010000224.1, read as the reverse complement.
TTTCTTTAGAGTTATGACTCCTAATAAGCTTTGTATACTTTAGTGAATGAACATACAGGCATGTATATAGGGACAACTAACTGGATTAGGACAGATAAAAATAAAAAAATAAATTGAATAATTAAAACTGGTGTGATGATGTCACTGGGAAAGACACATGAGAATAATGATCTCTAATTAAAAGAATGAGGAATGAAGAATGAATATCCTTGAAACACATAGATATCGATATAGATCTTCTCAAACAATAAAATGAAACATATCTTTAAAGTTCAAGAGACATTGTTCATAGATTTTAATTTAATAGTTGAACCAGGAAATAAATTTTTCAAAAAATTTTTAAAAATTAGACCACATGAAGACCTAGAAATCACATTTATTTTTGAACATAAAAATTATTGAAAAGATTATTATTAACAGCACATGGAATACTAGGAAATTGCTTAAGTAGGAGAAAAGAAAAATATATATGACATTTTATTTATGAGTAAAGGTACCTGAAGACAGAGCACAACTTGAGATGTAGCACAATCAAAAGGGTGGAATTCAGGCCAGACCATTTTTTTGTGTATAAAGTCAACAGAATTAAGCAGAAGTTTAAAAATATTTCTTGTTATAACTGAAGATTGGAGGTCGAGAATTTCTTGGCAGGGTAAAGATTAAAAAAAAACTGCTAGGAAATTGCATGGATTACTCTCCTCTTTCTGGAAAGCTAGCAAACTATAAATACTTGACTCAGGGCTAAATTATGAGGATTCCCAGACTTGCGGCTGGAGCCCTTGTTCTTGCTGGACCCGGAAGATTTTGCATAGAAAATGCTGGCTCAACCATAAAGTGGCACCCTATATTTGTATTGCCATCTTTAAGCATTCTCAGGCCTTGCAAACTGAGAAGCAAGTATCTCTAAATACTATCAAATTGGGAAACAGTATGTTCTGGGAAGATTTGTGGTTCTTTCTCAATTATCATTAAAATGCTACTAAGCCAAACATACACATCAAAGGTGAATGATTACCATAGCCCATACTTTGAATTCATGAAGAGGAAATGTTACTGTATTATTAGGTAGAAAGCCTAATATTTAACAATTACTAATCAAAGTTCAGCATGCTATTCATTGCCAAAACATACACACAGACATATGCACACACACAGGGGCTAAATACGTGTATCTAAAATTGCATAGGAACAGGCAATACATCATAAATAACAACAGCCAGACAATTATACAACTCATTATCTTCTATACTCATCCATGTATGCTGAATAAATTTCCTTAGCAAACTTTAATCTCTTCTTTACAAGTTGTTGGCATTCCTGATAATAATGTTCTTTACTTTTTCTCAAAAAGAGAATGAAATTTTAAAGTTATTCTACCTGTTGCTTTGCTATTTTAATTTTGTCTCAATATCTAGCATTGTTCCATTATTTGATTATTCTTTTATTTGATAATTTAACTGAACGTTAATCTATAATTACTTTCATATGTTTTTAAATAAAAATGTAAATATATAATTAGCATATGCACATTTTTCTGCATATGAAAAGAAGCTATAATTTGTATGTATTTAATGGCAGATAAATATGGTTACTTTCCCCAAAGTTCACTATGCTTTTTCTCCATGATCAATTAATTGAAGTCTTATTTTATTTTATGTTTATACGAATTTTGCTTGCATCTATATCTCTGCATGGTTTGCAATATCAGGTACTCACAGAGGCTACTCTCATCCTCTGTATCTGGGACTGTAGGTAGTTGTGAGTCATAATGTGGGTGCTTACAGTCTAAGATTGTTATTCTTGAAGAGAACCCAGAATGCTTCCAATCCATTAATAACAGAAAATAAAATATTACTAAATTATGAGATGCTTTGAGCACTTCTTGCATACCTATACATTGCAATAATTTCCTTTGAAATGTATATGAAAATAAGGACACACAGAAATTTTTACAGATATATAGTATCAACACTTGTAAATTTTTCCATGAGTATTATCACAGGTACTATTAACTCTTTCTTAAAGAAAAATCTTAGATTGTTTTCATCAACAATTACAACTGCAGTTATTGCTTCTTCAGAAAAAACAAGTAGTGACAATTTGCATGACTGTGAGGAAACTGGTTACAAGTACCTTATTTCCTTTTCTCACAGAGATGGACAATTAGAAAAATATGACAGAAAAATTATTTTTTATCTCTTGTCCTGATAGTAGCATCTATTAATGAATGGCAGCATTATTTCAGCATTTTTGGTTCATGCAAAGAAATATTACAAACATTTGTCTTCACTGAATATTAAAATAATGAACTTGGGTTCAGTAAAAACACAGTGGAAGAAGTATACTCCAAATAAATGCAAATATTTAAACTACATCATTTCCTAATGTGTTGAAATCATTATTTTCCCTCATTTCCAAAATACATTAAAAACTAAACACTTGATTTGAATTTAACATATGGGCACTTACGTCAACCTTTTAAGTTAATCATAAAAATTTGCATACATTTCAGCAAATGGCTTGGTAAGTATAGTTTACCAAGCATGCTTGACTTAAATTTAGATCTCCTGAACCAAATGGAATTCAACCAGGAGTTGTAGCCACATTTATCTCAGTACTACAGAGAAAGAGGTATCGGGATCTTCTAGCAAAATGATTAGCTAATCTACAAAAAACAGTCAACACCTGGATTCAACTGAATGACTGCAAAATAATACATTAAGAGTTCAATAATCTAGTATAAATATCTAATGTCAACTTTGTGCCTCCACCCCAATGAACACTCATATGTACAGCACAAACATGCACATTCACACCCATCACCATGCATCTACCTATACATGAATATGATGCATACACACAGATAAAATATTTGAAAATATTTTCAAAGAAAATATTTGTAGAAATTCTTAAAAATGGTGATTAGTTACTGAAGTTGATTTTATTTTATACATTAATATAGTTTTATAAGTAAATAATCCTGAGTTTTTGGATACATTACTGTAATTAAAAAATCTTTTCATTTGTTCTTGATTCAACTAAAAGTTTCATAGAAAAAAAGTCATCTATTTGGTATATAAAACATATTCTATTTAAAGTTAATTAAGGCCAGGGAAAAATTCTAGTATCTCAGTCAGTCCCCACTGGCAGTCACATTCATAGAGTCCAGTTAGGTCATATGCTCATTCAGTCCTGGTCCAGCTGGATTTGATGAGCTCCCAATAGATCGAGCACACTGTCTCTGTCGGTGGGACAGTCCCTCAAGGTCCTGACTTCCTTGCTCATCTTCTCCCTCCTTCTGCTCTTCCACTGGACCTTGGTAGCTCAGTCCCTTGATCTGATGTGAATTTGGGTCTCTGGCTCTATCTCCAATGGCACCGGGACCTAGCTCTTCTGCATGTATTGGCTTTTTGGGAACTTATTATATATGGATGCACATCTTCTTAGACCGAGATGGAGGCGGGAGGGCCTTGGGCTTCCCATAGGGCAGGGTATCCTGCCCCATCTTAAGGAAGCAGGGTGAGGGCGGTGGGGTAGTGGGGGAGCTGGAGGGCCGGGAACAAGGGGAGTAAATGTAAATTTTTCTTTTAACAATAAAAAAATTCTAGTATCTTAAGTTATAAGAAATATCTACATAAGAGGATTTGAAAATGTGTTAGAAAGCTAAGAATGTAAAATGTAGAAAGATTTTATGATGAAGAAGTTTTCCAACTAATATTGTTAGTTATACAAAATCAACACCTGGTTTATGCAACTGAAGCCATCTGTGGATGTTGGCAGTTACACATGTGGGTGATCAATAACTGGGGCAGCTAAAGTTACTAACATAAGCCTGGTCACTGAAAAGTGTCTGTCCACACATATACTGAGAATTGCAGGATTGTTGACAGTCTGATTAGTTAAAATTTATGCATGTAAGCTGCCTCCTGTTTTTGTATTCAAGAAAAGATAATAATCATAAGTTGTATATTCAAGTTTACATTGATTGTTTCTTTTTTCTCAGTTTGTTTCAAAGCTATGTGATTACTTTCCTCATTTTTCTAATAGTTGAAATAAATTTTATTTATTGACACAATGGTAGAATTCATCTTCTTCATATATTTTTAATATTCTCTATATTTAGTTATTAATTTTTTATTATTTAATTTTGTTTAAAGACAGGATCTGAGAAGCTAACCTCAGATAGACTAGAACTCTCTATGAAGACCAAATTGGCCCAGAACTGATAGAAAAAACAATAGCACATGCAACATCTACCCCTCCTATTTAATTTGGAGTTTGTTATGGTTTTGTCATCAAATTCTCATGGTTATCCATTACAAAAGTTTTAGAAAATGAAAACTAACATAAGCTTGGTAGAAATGAGAAATGCTTGATTTCAAAGTGTATAGACATTGGTAAATTTATATGTGTCTTGCATCATGAGCACCTCAAAAAGATTGACCTGAAATCTCCCTAGCCTGACAACCAATGGAAAATATATGGAAGTTTTTAATGTGAGTTTGGTTAAATATACATCTGATGCACAATCAATATTTAAACTGGTAGTCCATCGAAAAGGCATTACCATATTACACTATGGTTTGACTAACAATCAAGAAAGGCAAACTTCTTGATCCTGATTTTGAACTCCTTTGTTCATATATTCCCTCCTCCCTCCTCTCTGCTCCCTCTTACTGACTGGATTCCTGGAGCTAGCCCTGATGCTAGGTTGTAGATCTTTGAATATGTCAAAACAACTATAACAAAAAAAATAAAGAAGAAAAAAAGGAAACTCTATTTTTTAAGAAACTCAACGTTCTTAAGTGTGAGTCTTCACTACACTTGCCATACTGTTGAAATACAACAATCCAGTAATTGCCTAATGAATTTAGGAAACTGGAAAGAAAAGGTATAACACACACACAGAGGAGACACAGTATGAGAGAGAGATAGAGAGATAGAGAGACAGAGACACATTGGGTGCAAAAGGAATAAGGGGATGTATATCATGAAATGTACAAAGTTCATACATTTATTCTTAAAATCATAACATGCAAAACAATACAACTAGTTAATTAGATGAATGAAACCTTTGATTTCAATATTCCAAATGTGGGTGGCAAAGTAGTATTAAAGGCTCGATATTCTTTTGTGTGTTGTAGAGAATTAAATTTCATCCTTTCCATGTGTATATTAGGTATCATGTTGTGATGAACTTTCTAGAGCAATTTGAAATAATGTGGGAAATTCTAGTCAAGGAAATGGGTGCAATAACATAGGTTCAGAGAAGAGTCTTCTTTAAGAAGATGGCAATTAGTTTTGAGACTGAAAATGAACACTGTTCAGAGAAGAAGGTACTTTGGAAGACTCAAATCTAAATTGGATATCTTTATCAAAATCCTCCCTTAGAGTTCCAGGAATCTATTTAAAAGGGGAGTCAGAAAGAATGTAAAAACCAGAGGTGGTAGGTAACTCCATGGAAACAGTACGCATAAAATTGTAGAAATTTTAACACCATGCACAAAACCTCTACAAGGTTATATCAGACAAAAATCCAGAATAGAAAAGGGGGATGTGCCCAGCACTCGGGAGGCAGAGGCAGGCAGATTTCTGTGAGTTCGAGACCAGCCTGGTCTACAAGAGCTAGTTCCAGGACAGGCTCCAAAGCCACAGGGAAACCCTGTCTCGAAAAACCAAAAAAAAAGGGGGGGGGGATGTGAAGACAGTACAACCCCCACCAAAAAGCTGCTTGCAATTGACACATGATTGGAAAAGGAATAACAGATTGTTTTAAATTAAGATGTTAAGCCATTCAAAGTAACACAAAGATCAGAAAACACTAACAAGGTTACTAATGTACTACATAAACACACCTTTTTAACTAGAGACAAGACACCAATAGGGAGAAAAACATGAAAGATAAAAATATGAGAATAACTAGCTAAAAAGGCAGACAACCAATCTTTCTTTGTCAGTAATACAATTATTTAAGAGCAAATTAAGCTTTCAATTCAGTAGAGATTAGAATTGATTAAGCATATTAAAAACATCCTAGTACAGGTTGTCTCTACACGAAACACTGTAGAAAAATTCATAAACAATTTCAAAGTAAATGCATAAGCTTAATGGTATCATTGAAAGAATATACAAAAGAGGGCTACTGAAGCTATATGAACATTATAAAATCTAAAGAATAAAGACAAATTAGAAAGAGGCCATGTAATAATAACACAATGGTAAAGATGAAGTTTTAAAAAGTTATCATTATAGAGGGAGATGTCATGCCAAAAATACTAAAATTCATATTCATATGAAATGAAAGAGTGGAAGACAAAATAATTCATAACTGTTGTTTGATAAGCAAAACTCTGACATAATATAATTAATACGTTGAAAGCAATTTTGGAAACTCATGTGATACAAAGAAATTTACAATATTCAAAACAATATATTTTATTACTATGTCATGAATATTTAAATTTTACCAATACTGATAATACAAAACATTAATGAAGTTACTTTTCTCCAAAGAAACTCAAAATTTAAGAGACTTGAGAGACGCTGAACAATGTCATGGTGAAATGCAAAGTCATGATACTAAAATAAAGATGTATAAGTTATATATTTTATTTAGAAATATTAAAGAATGAAATAGCGTGTTCATCTTCAAATATTGACCAAAGTGTACTTTTCTGAGTTCACACATCATTTAGTATTTATAACTTCTGAGAAATGGAAAAATTTTTGAAATATGCCTTCCTGTTTCAAGTCAGCATCTTTAAGTACAACATCAACCATCAAAGGGTCAAGTGAAATAAGAAGCTTCATTTGACAAAGGAATGTGTGTATAGTTTTCTATTGCTGTTTCAGTAATAATGGAAAAAGAAATGGATCAGTAGATATCCGTGGGACTATCCATTTGAAATTAACAAAAATGTAACTGCAATTAATTACAATTATTTAAAATGCTTTCTATATTTCCAAATTGTTTAATCATGGAAAATATAGACATGATAACAGAATGGAAAAAGATCTTCATCAACCACAAATAAGACAGAGGGCTTGTCTCCAAAATATACGAAGAACTCAAGAATTTGGCAATCAAAAAACAAATTATCCAATTAAAAAATGGGGTACAGACCTAAACAGAGAACTGTCAACAGAGGAACATAAAATGGCAGAAAGATACTTGAGGAAATGCTCAACATTCTTAACTATCAGAGAGATACAAATCAAAACAACACTGAGATTCTATCTTACACCAGTAAGAATGGCCAAGATCAAAAACACTGATGGCAACTCATGAAGGATAGGATGTGGGGTAAAGGGAACACTCCTGCATTTCTGGTAGAAGTGTAAACTGATATGGCCCCTTTGAATATCTGTATGGTGATTTCTCAGAAAATTAGGAAACACCCTTCCTCGAGACACAGCAATATCTCTTTAAGGTATATACCCAAAGGATACTTATCATGCCACAAGGTCATGTGTTCAACTATGTTCATTAGCAGCATTGTTTGTCATAGCCAGAACTAGGAAACAATCTAAATGCCCTTTGACCGAAGAATGGATAAGGGGAAAATGATCCATATACACAATGGAGTATTACAGAGCAGAAAAAAATAATAACATCTTGAAATTTACAGGCAAATGGATGGATCTAGAAAACACCATATTGATTGAGGTAACCCAGACCCAGAAAGACAAATATCATATATACTCACTCATAGGTGGCTTTTATATATAAAGCAAATAATACCAGCCTATAATTCACAATCCCACAGAACCTAGATCACAATGAGGATTCTAAGAGAGACATACATTGATCTCAACTACATGGGAAGTAGAAAAAGAAAAGATCTCCTGAGTAAATTGGGAGCATAGGGACCATGCGAGAGGGCCAAAGGTGAGGGGAGAGAAAAGGAGGGGATAAGAGAAAAATTTATAGCTCAATAAAATCAATAATAAATTTAAAAATATTAAAAATTGTAGTATTAAATATATATCAACTAAATGCAAAATTAAACATTGTCCAAATTATTAAATTTTTAATCAGTATAAATTATAGATAGAAACATGCACACACTAATATTTTAACCTCCTTTCTTCATTACTTTACCACTAAAATCTTGGTTCCTCATTTGACTTAAAAGTAATAGCATAATGGATGCCCTTTGTAACATCACAGAAATCAATGAAAACATTTTATAATCAAATTCCTAAAACTATGTTGTTTGATTTTAGTCACAGAATATATGCATTACTGATTAACTCTGAGTCATAAATAACATCCTGGAGCTACATTAGAGAATGAAATTAAAGTACTTTTCCACGGAGTTCTTAAACAAATAGTGAGTCTAAATTGTTGTAATTAGGGGGAGAGGTGAGGTGTGTGTTGTGTGTTCCCCAGCCGCCAGGCTCCCAGCCCCCAGCCACTGGCCTGCTCAGCGGCTGGCTGGCCGCCTGCACCCGAAAGAACCACAGAAGAACGGTATTCATTCAAACTCTGACTGGCCCATTATCTCTAGCCTCTTCCTGGCTAGCCCTCTCCTCATAAACTAACCCATTATAAAAGTCTGTAAGTCACCACGTGATGACGTACCAGAAAGGTCTAACCTGCATCCATCTGTGATGGTGGCTCGTGGCGTCTGGCTTACTTCCTTTCTTCTCCTCCCAGAACTTCCGTTCTGTCTACTCCGCCCACCTAAGGGCTGACTTAACTATAAGCCAGGCAGCGCTTTATTTAACCAATCAAAGCACAGAAATACAGGTGGACCCTCCCACACTAAATTTAAATTCTCTACTTTTGTCTACCATCCCATCTGATGCATAAATTTGAATCCATGCCTATCTAAGGTTATATATATATATATATTCCTGTGTCTGTTGTATGACTTTTATTTGTCTTACATGGGTCTGTCCCTCACAAGATCTCACTCTGTCTTTATTGAAGAGATTAGAAAGAATCATAATTGTTTATCTACTGATATAAATAAACAGTTGCTTTCAAACTTTATGGTGGAATTTTGGAAGTTGTTTTCAATTTATGTGGGTGAGAGACAAGGAAGAGTACATAACATAAGATTACAGCTGTGCATTCATTCCAGTTGTAAAAGTTAATTACATGGAAAATCAAAGACAATTGGTGTTGTTTGATACATTGTTTACTTAAAGGCAGGTTAAACAAACAATTCTTCAGTATAGACATAGGCTAGCATTCTGAGGTCTTAAGTAACTTAATTTATGTTATTAATTCAGCCTGTGAGGAAAAGCGAATGTTCCAGTCTTTTAAAATGGTTACCAGGCATTCACATTTAACATAGGTATTCATGCAAGCAAAATACCCACCAACATTTAAAACTTTACATTTTTTCAAACCTAAATATCGGATTCTATTATGGTGTGTGTCTCTGGAAATTAGGGTATCTTCCCTTGTTAGTTTTTGTTGCTTTTTTTCCTTTTCAATTTTCAAAACAGTGTTTCTCAGTAGCTTTGGAGCCTGTCCTGGAACTAGCTCTTGTAGACCAAGTTGGCCTCGAGTGCACAAAGATCCACCTGTTTCTGCTTTTGCCTCTGCCTTCCAAATACAGGGATTCCAAATACAAGGCATGCACCACCACCACCCAGTCAGCCCTTCTTGCTTTAATGATGTGTTTTTCACTTGTGAAGATGTCTAAAACTTACAGCAGCATGGAGTATTCTCAGTTCTTTAATCCTTACGTTTTCACTGTGAATGTTTGGAGTTTTCTAATTTCTGCCACACAACGAGTTGATTGTGATTATCCTCCCCTTTATCATCTGACTCTTTGACTCTGAAATCATAGAAAAACAAAAGAAAACATGAGCTAGCTTTCAAGTCTGAAAAATCACTTCATCCTCAGAGAGAGGGATGGGTTACAACATGGAAAGAATATCAAAGACCATCTGCCACTCAGTCTGTACCACTCTGATCCAAAGCAATAATCGGTAACCCAAGCACAAATCCAGACATTTCTTAGGACATGGTTGTTTTGCCCAACCTAGTTGATGAAAACTGCATGCAAGTTATTACTAAACATGTAAACAGAAACATAGATGGAGATAGGAATGGGTAACAGTTGCTGTGTAGAGTGCTAAAACCAAAAACAGTTAACGATGGTTAATAGCTCAAGTTTTCGGGAAAATTTGGAGTTTATGAATGGATTGCAAAGATGAATATTAATTATATAAGACAGATTCTTTAGGTTCAGTTGTTTTTGTGATGAATACCCATATTTGTCAGGATTTTTTTTCTGAGAGCTTGCTAGGTCCTTTTCATATTGGTTCTAAGTTTAACTACATTAATTGGTGCATTATTACACAAATCTAAACTTCCAGAATATACTTACATATGTATAGACATTTTTCCCACTTTCTTGATGAAGTTACTAAAGTATTATGAAGAGATTACTAAGAACAATAACCAGTAGAATCCTGACATCTCTAAAAACAGTTGAATATTATGGTTGGACAGAGGCAAGCAAAGAAATGGATATATGGACGGATTTCCATAGTGTATTCAAATTTTATATGTATATATGTATAAAGGTGTTTACTAATAAATATTGAAGACATTTCTATAGAAAGCACCAAATATAACTACCACAATCATTATCAGAATGTAATAATTTATACACTAGGTCTCAATTTTTAAAATTCAATTAACTTATTACAAAACAATCACTATAATTTAAGTGTTCAGGGGATAGAATATTAAATACCATTAAGTTCCATCCCCATGATTATCTCATCAACAGCAATGGAATGATGAAATGGACAAAGAAGGTGAATCAAACTAGTGAGCACTTTATATAATTAATAACTTGTAACGTCATGATTTGTGGGAAATATGAATAGGAATGAGATAAATGATTTAAGGAAAATAATAAACAAAATATGACAAGTCTGGATAAAAGATGGCATAACATTAGAGAATTAAAATGATTGTAAATGTAAAATAAATAAATCACAGTAAAGTAGATGAGCTTTCAGTGAACAATAAAGTATAAAACTTTCATATTAATTGTGGGCTTTTTACAAATGCATCTAAATATAAGGGCACTGATTATTATATAAAAATAAAATACATACAAAGAAAACCTCAAGGAAGGATACTAAATATCTTATTATACATGTCTTTACATAACAAAAAGTATTAAATGATGGAGGAATTATAATTAAGTACACAAAGTAGATAAATTGTTAAAAGAATTCTAATTAAAATTGTGTATTCATAATCTAATCAATTGAAAAGTAACAATTATAAAAGCTTAGAAGCAATTGATCATGAACAAGTACTGGTGAACATGTTCATAATACCAGTTAAAGCTGCCATGTGTCTTTGTATCTTCTAGCACAATGCTCAGTGAGTTTCTAAATAATAGATTTACTTATAATAGCAAATGATTTGCCCCTGCAAATTTCAGAGGTTTGTACACTCTTTATTGCTTCTCTATAAACTAGAAAAATAGTAAACAGAAACAATATTCATTATATGCAACTTACACCAAAGTGATAATTAATAACTGAAAGGAAAAGCACATATCAAGGCCCATTTTGGTACAATAATGCCATTAAGTAAAAAGGGGAAAAGCTGAGGAAAGGGATATTTCTCTATTATATAGATAACTGATATGTTATTGGAGGAAGACATTGTAAACTTCTATCAAAACATTTTCTGAATTGTTAGCTAAAATCAAACCTCTACACCTCAGTTTTCCCTTGATCATAATATTGTGTTACAGTAACAGAGAGATTACTGGTATAAATATAGTTGTATATTTAAAATTATATAGATAAACATCATATATATGGAATTATATATCATTATAATTTTATAATCAAATTATTTACAGATTATTTTTATGTCACTTGGGGAGCATAAGTTCAATAGGAATTTTTACCTGAATTTATAAAATTATGACTGTGTTTTGCCAAATATTTTCTTAAATTAATATACTATCTCGGTTGAAATATATTGTGTATTTTACACAGTTATACATTTAACACAAAGTAAATAAAAATAATTTTTAACCCAGAGAATACATGTTTTTATTGTGTGCAGCCATTGAATGATATTTGGTTAATTTGATAAGGCAGATTTCCATAGTAATATGTGCAAGTCTAATTATGTCATAATTTTAAACTAATACTAGAAAATAAAATGTGGCTTATTATTAAATGATTTAATTGAAATGATGAATTGGTGTATATGCAGTTCAAACTTGAACACAATCCTGTGGAAGTAATACATGGTTTCTCGTCTCTTTCTTGTTATGTCTGTTTCTCACTCTCTTCCTCTCCTTCATTTCTTCTTCTTTCCATTTTTTTTTATTTTCTCCCTTCTTATCTTTTCTTTCCTTCTTTCTAATTTGTTTTATTCTTATATTGGTTGTTGAGCTCAGTGACAAGCATGTTAGTCAAGCATTCTACCCAAAAGTGCTATCTAATACCCTTAATGCTGCCCCAGTGAAATATGTCCTTTGATGTTACATGTTTGCATTTATTCTCAAATCATCTGGTTCAACAAAATAGAAAACTGAATTAATAATGGTGTATATGAAAAAGCAATAAAATTAATACCTGTGCCTGTAGCATTATGTTCTGCTACAGATCATGAATACTGGTTTAACATAATAACTAGAAATTTCAGAAGAAAATTTCCACTTGTCTATGTCTATATTATTTCAAAAACATAACCAAGCATTTCAGTGCTTCCCGTAGTCAGAATCTGAATGTAATAATAAATTCACAAAGGACAGATATTTCTTCGGAAGCTCCTTGAAATATAGTACCACTTTCATGTTGCTGGTTGCTGAAGACAAGGCAATCAACTTTTGCTTTCAATTTTAATTGTTTATATAAACTCTTAAATGACAGTTTACACAATATATAGCAAATGTATGTGCATAGACACTCATATATGTATAGGATTCAAACTACTTTAAAAGGCCTGAGGAGCAGAAGTGCTTATGGAACTGCAAATAGTTTCAGAGAAGCTGGTTATAAATACAAATAAAGTTTAATCAGGGAGTGTAAAGATAGCAAGATATTTGTAACTCTGTAGGAGAGAATTTATTTTGCTATAGATCAGTTAGTAGGATAATATGTGAACTGTATATTTGACTCATCCACAAAGGGTAAATTGTAGGACTAGATCCAGATGATAGATCATGAATGACAGATGAAAGATCCAAAATGCCAAATAGAGTGAGCAGAAGGATCAAGCAGTGTAATTGAAATTGACAAGCGTGCACTAAGCCCAGCAAAGTCCTTACAATATTCAGTATTTTTTCTTTACCTTTCAGTTTCCTGAATAACACATTGAGTAGACATATGACATTATTGTGACGGTTGTTGCCATCAATGTATTAAATGTCCTTATCTTGATGTGGTCAAGTTCAGAGTTCTGGTTTTTTTCTCCTTTGTCTGGTATGTCTAGCAAGTTATTGAACTTTTTTTTATGATATGAATATCTCACATCTAGGAACATATACAGCCACAAATCACTCCTATAAATTTATAAGGTGCCATACTTTCTTCTTTCAGGAATAGGTTACTTATCAGATTATGTTGTATGGGTATGGGTAGCAATGTATAGTATGTACCATTTCATGTGCATCCAGCTTGAGAATCCATGCGTGAGAATAAAGCTCAATGCTTTAAAACTGGAGTATCATAGGGCAGCAATTGTCTTAAAAGTCATTGTTTTACATACTTTAATGTTATTTAAGGTAGACCATTACTAGATCTTAACAAACCTAAAGAGAAATATCTATTACATAATTTAAATTATAACATGCAGTTAAGGGGTTTCCCTTATAAATACAAAATATTTATTTTAGTTCTCTGTGTATTGATTAGCACAAGCTACTAATAACTATGTATTTTAATCTTACTATCCTTTCTAAATTAACTAAAGAGTTTTGCTTACATAGCTTATGACAAAATGTTGATATTTACTTTAAAAAATAAACATAATCTTTAACTTTATTTATATGAAAATCAGTGGTATACCTTTGTATTTGATTGTTTAAAGAGGTTATTTGTCAAGAAGATACTAACAATGATATTTTAGACACTAAAGAGGAGGGGTTCTAGAAAGGACATTAGATAATTAGCAGGATATTCTTTCATAATCTTATTTTCACCCTTTCTTTTGCTTCCCAGTTTTAAGAGGAGTAATTTTCTTTTGTCATACCCAGGGACTGTGATGTTGCACAGGCCAAACCCAGAAAATTGTGGACCGAAGACTCGGAAGTTTTATTTTTAAATTGATATTTTACTTAGTACATTGTTAAAATTTGATATTTATTATGGTGACAGGAACCTAAGACAATCATTTCCTGAAGCTCACATCTAAGACAAATGATTTTAAGGTTCTTGAAAATTTCCCTGAATTTATTGACAGAATAGTGTTTTATTTTGGCCTTTTGTCCTCTAAGCACTGGACCACCATCTTGGATGAAAAATGATATTGTTCAGGTAGGAAGGATCGACTTTGGTATATAATAACAAGGTGTATAGTAATGTGATAAAGTCAGTGGAAGATCACTGTGATTAAAGTCATTACTATCTCCTTCCTTCCTCCCACTTTTTGCCACACCTACAAGTGAATGTGTAAAGTCTAAAGCCTAGAGGAGGTGGGAGACTCACTAAAGGTAAAATTCTACAGTTAGCTTTCATGAAGTTGTATTCTATTTTGGAGTGGGACATTTACCGTGGTGTATCTACTTTGGAATCACCCATAATCTTGTGGAAAACTCCTCACTCATGCTCTGTGAGTATAACAATAAATTCATTGGTTCTTCAAGTTGGACTTCGCTGGAAAGTCTTTGTTTGTTATTCACAGCCCTTTATTCATGATAAATAGATGCCTATGTCCCCTAAAAATATAATTTATATCAAATTATTGAAATGAAGCTTAGTCTTGCGCTGTCTTTCCATGACATATAAACATTAGCTCTTCAGATTGTGCATGACCAGAAACATTCCATTTTATAAATAATTTTGACAATTTCTGAGGATAAAACATGACTCTGTCTCTAGGTAAGCTTGTGGACAGTATCATTCATGCAACATTAACATCTTAACAGAGATGACAACTACGACCTTAGGGAATAGAAATAATATTAATCTACGTATTTATTGGGATGGTAGGGACAATGAACACCTTAAAATGAGAACATAAATATGTCTAAAAATTTGTCAAGTACATGTATCAATGGTATATAATTCCATTCCCTAGGCACTGTAAGAAGGTGTTATCTAGCACTGAAATCAAGATGGTCTCAAATACCCTGCCACATGACCTCAGAGTGCATGCATAAAGACAGACAGAGGACTCTGAATTGTCTTAGAGATTGGTAAACTAAAAACTGTTGAAATATCTGTGGTTAATAGGAGATCTGAAACACTAAAATCAAGCCTTTATTTGTTGGGATAATTCATATTCACAAACTGGGTGTAAACAATCAGCTGTGATTACGAACAAACTAGAAACATTGAGACAAAGTCCTTTGGGAAAAGTTTCCTCAGGGTAAAGACACAAAAGACATGTTCCCGAAGTAGTCAATGTTGTTCCTTGTGAAACCAATTTCACTTAGTATTATAAGGATCATCTAGATGTTACTGGGTTTGAAGGCATAAAGCAAAATATGGAAAACTATGGAGACTTGGCAGAGTGTTGCAGGCTGGAGTTCCTGAAGAAAACCAATAAGAAGCAATTGGGGAGACTGCAGCCAAGTTGAACCAAAGGACTCTATCAGTTTTGGAGATGCCAGTATAATGGAATGATCACCAAGAGAAGCAACAGCAATTAAATAAAGCCAATTAAAACGTAGAAGACAAGCTGTGCATGGTGCAGAGGCAGAGCCAGAGAAGTGACATAACTGTTTAGAAGAGCCCAGAAGATTGTGAGTCCCAGCCATTGGACACTGAGTTATTTATATTGCTGTAGTTTGGTTTTGCATTGTTCTGATTGTGACTGCACCACTGTTTTTCCCTTTATGAAGTAAGGAAGTATTCAATTTACTTTTTAATTCATAGTAATTATAATTTGAAATAATTTATATAATTACAATTAGTAATTTTAAAGTTTGGAATGTTTACATTGTAATGCTGATAGTAGTCTTTGATCTTGGGGGAAGAACAGGGAAGGAAATTTATGGCTTAATAATGCTGTCTTTGTGTGTCAGGCTGACAGGATTAAATTGTTCCATCCAGTTTTATGTTAACTAGGTACAAGTTAGAGTTATCTGAAAGGAGGGAACCCTAAATTAAGAACATGCTTCAATAATATCTGACTGAAACACAATCACTTAATTAGTAATTCACAGGAGAGAGAACAGTTTGTTGTAGGTGATACTACACCTTGGCTGGTTATCTTGGGTTCTATAAGTAAATAGACTGAGTAAGACATGAAGAGCTTGCCTATAATCAGCCCTTCTTCATGGACTCTGCCTCCAAGTTTTTGCTCTGTTTAAATGCTGTCCCAACTTACCTCAATGATGGACTGTTACCTGGGAGAGTAAGCTGAAATAAAACATTTCTTACCTAAGTTGAAGCAACTTTCTTACCATCTTTCTGGATTTTTGTTGTTGCTGTTGTTATTGGTTTGTTTTAGTTATGGTCTACTTGTCTGAACCTATTATTTAATGGTCTATTCCTTTATCTGCACCTGGTCTTGGCCTTTATGTGCTGCATTTGGCCTCCAGCATACTGCTCAACTATTGACCATGAAGCTAGACTGCAACAGCATCATTAACTTCAAGGGCTTCTTTTGTATCTTGGTTAACTTGCTATCTCACCCCCATTGAGATAAAAACTTTTCAATTTAATTATGCCATTCAAGGCATTTTGTAAAGTTCTGGCCCCTTTAATTTTGATAGTTTGTTGACAGAGGTTCCTGTCCCACCCAGTCCCGTAGCCATTCAATCCCCCCCAAAAAACACATAGGACTACATTAACTATAAACTGCTTGATCTAATAGCTAAGGTTTTTAGTAATGGGTACTTACAACTTAGATTAACCCATAATTTTTGTCTGTGTTAGCCATGTGGCTTGGTACCATTTATCAGTGAGGCATTCTCATCTTGCATCCTCTGTGTCTGGGTGATGACTGCAGACAGCCTTTCCTCTTTCCAGAATTCTCGTATTCTGGGTGCCCCATCCATATTTCCTGCCTGGCTAATAGTCAATCAACATTTTATTAAACCAATACAAGTGAGAAATCTTTACAAAGTATAAGACCATTGTCCCACAGCACTTTTTCCCCCAAAACAAGAACTCTGAATCTAATCTTTTCTGTTCAGTTTTTTTTTTTTTTTGACCCTTATCCATATCAACTTGTAGCCAATACTCTAAACAAAGACAAACATGCATAATCTATTTTTGGGGAATGTGGGTACAGTTTTCCAAGATACTTTCTTCTGATTGGGGGCATTGATAATCTTTTGGGGACCTAAAGAAAATTTGGGATTATGGTCATGTTTTGACGGAAATATTCTGTGAGTCTTGATCATCTCTATCAGTAGTCTTGATTCTGTTCTGAATGTAGAAGTCAGGGAAAATTCAATAGAGGTACTCTGAAATGTTGGATCATCTGGGCTGTCCACTCTTATCTGAAATTTTTCAGAAGATCTTGTTTTATCAAACAACAATAGTCTGGAAGGAATCCACAGGCTTTTATCTGCTGTGGAAACAAAAGCAGAACTTCTTTTCCAAAGCAGCATATCCTTAGACCCAAAGTTTATAGTAAAGGTACTTTTAAAATATATATGTTGGTTTAGCAGCTTGTACAATGAGATGTCTCTCTGTACTTAGCTCATTCACAGTCAAAAAATTCAAAGAAAAGACAATAATATACATAATTCAGATTCTGTGTATATTTCATCTTTATGTGGCTTATTTTTCTTTATACTCATTTAATCTATGACTGCCTATACTTTGTCTCTTTAAAGACTTTGTTTTATTTTTTAAAAACCATATACTTTTAAAAAACTATTACTTATCTTTTCCAAGCTTACATACTTTATCCAACACTGTGTCCCATTTAGAGGTCTTTTACATCTGAATTTGTCTTTATTGCACATCTGTAATAATATCTGGCCAAGAGCACTTTTAAAATGGTAATCAGCTTTATGTCAGCGGCACTGGGCGGTGTCTGGATGCTGGCTCTCCCTCTTTCAGGCTTTCAATATAGCAGAGGTAGTTCATCTCCTGCTCTGGACTGTGGGTGGGAGCTCTTCTTACCACATCATCTCTCGGTGTGCAGCACATAAACCCTTTTTTTTTTTTTAATGTGAGTAAAAGCTAAATTTGCCACGCAGCCAATGCGGGGCCTGGAAATATCTCTGTGTATGTTGGCGGGAATCAGCCATGCTCTCCTGCCTGTACACAAATAGCAGACCTGATCCTGCCACCTGCCTAGGCAGGGAGTGCTGAGTTGCAGGCATGGTAATAGCTACTTTTCTCTTGGCCCTGAGTGGCCACATACACATCTGGTCCCGAAGTGGGTGGCAGGCATCAGCTCCCAAAAGACCCAGAGCTATTCCTGTAACTAGCACGAACCAGGAAGCCTTCCCTTACAGAAACTGTTGAGCTGTTTCCACTAAAGCAGAGTCAGGAAACTTCTAAATGGAACCATGTCTCTGCTTGCTGCCAATAAACAGAGCAAGAAGCCGCTTTAAACTCTGTTTTGTGTGTGTGTATGTCTAGAATTCCTTCCAAAACTCTCTCAGGTGTTATGTGGATTTAGTTGGCAAACATTGGTACACCAATCTGTTGGCGGAGGCTGTTCGTTTGTTTCAGACACTCAGACCAAAATAAACACACAGAAACTACATTAATTGCAATACTGTTTGGCCAATAGCTTAAGTGTATTTCTGGGTAACTCTTATAACTTAAATTATCTCATTTATATTATTTTATATTTTTCCATGAGGCTCATTGTTTCCTGGCAAGGTTCCAGCACTTCTGTCTCTGGTGGAGGCTACATGGCTTCTCACTGACTGTTTTCTTTCTCCCAGGAATGTTTAGTTTTTCCACCTAGCTCTATTCTGTCTCATCACAAAGTAGTTTCTTTTTTCACTAACCAATAAAAGCAACACATATACAGAAGGACTTCACACATCAATAGTTACTCTGTAATGTAAGTTAATATTTAGATTAGAAGATAGGTAAATAAAAAGATAGAAATGATGATATATAGAGCTATAATAAAGATAGATTATACTTGGATAAACTAAATTTACTGTGTGATATATATTAAGTGATATAAGAGGAAATAATAGCAAAAAAGACCAATATAGTAAAACAGAAGAATCTGTGTCTGCCTATTGCCATGGTTGCCAATGAAAGGAGAATTGTCTGGAAAATAGCTTTCAAGAAAACCACCATACGTTATGAAGTTTCAGTTATTCCATAAATTGTGACATTGAAAAAGATTGTTTGACGCTGTAAAGTTGTATGTCTGTTGCTGACATGGATTCACAAGAAAATATTTTTATTAAGTCAGTCTGGTAAAAGACTAAGGTCAGTATGCACGTCATGCACAGGAACACAGGAACAATGAATCTTTAGAGAAGAAAAAAAAAAGCCTTAGAGGACAAAATTTTCTAAAATTTTAAACCATGTCATGATGTTACTTCGTGCCAGGCTTGTATAAGATGCTGTTTATATAATGTTCAACAATTAACTTGTCCTCATCATAATTTATACTTGCCACTCATAAGAGTTTGAGTTTAGACATTTAGTAAGGTAAATTTAATGTTTTTGAATAAACACCTAAAGATTTACATTTGAGTTGTTAAAATGATAATTTACTTTGGAGCACAAAATTCTTCAAATGATATTTTCTCCAATCAGATAAATTTATCCATTTACACTCATGTAAATTTTATAAAATAAATTTTAGTAATAAACCTATCAGGAATATTTTAACTGGATAACATAATTGTGTTGAAAACCTTCAAAAATTATATATGACACCTTTATTTTGAAATAATATAAGGTCATTTTGTGTTTTAAGATTAAGATATAATTTCTAATTATGAACAAAAGGATAAAATAATAGAAAGTTCTGAAGAAATAGTATACTCTTGACTTATATATTGCTGCTATTAATATTTTACATTGCTTCAACCTATTTTCCAAACAATTTGTGTTCGCATCCCAGATAATTGCTTTCTCAGTTGTGTAAACATTTCTAGACTAATTGGTACTGGAAATAAATCAAATCCCATGTCACTCGAAATATACCAAGGGACATTGCTTAGAAATCAGGTGTTGTAGAATCAGGGATTGATCCTTAGATGGCAATTAAAGCAGTCTGCTTTGTTTCAAATATTATAGCAGCAGTTGTAAAGAAGCTTAGTAAAATTTTTGTATATGATAAAGCAGAATATGGTATGTTAGGAGATTACAATAGCAGTGCTGCTTATAAAATGCTTATCTTAATAGATAAAAATCATTAATTTAATAGAGATGAAATCTAGTTTTTGTCAAGTTTACAAATGAGATGGGTTCTGACTCAAGAAAATCATATATAGGAATATAATGTGAATGTTTGTATGAGAACAAGGTAACTAGAGACGTACATTGCTTTTCTTCAAATGCTACTCTCTATGTCATTTTTAATAATTACTGCTCTTTCTATTTGCACATCCTCATCACACCTAGTCTTGTTTAGTTGCTAATAAATTTCAGGCACCTCACAGTTTCTATAGTTAATATATGTCAAAACAACAGTTTTTAACATATAATATACCTGCCATACTATGCTGATCGAAAGAATTTGACCCCCATAGGCTCACAGGAAATAGGACTATTAGGAGAGGTATACTTGTTGGAGTATTTTTGGCATGTTGGAGGAAGTGTGTCAATGGCAGAAGCCTTTGAAGTTTCAATCATTAAGCCAGGCCCACTGTGCCACTGTCTCTTTCTACTGCCTGCAGAGATGCAGGTTAGAGCTTTCATATACTCCTCTAATACCAAGTCTGCCTGTATGACACAGTGCTTCCCACAATGACAATAATGTGTTAAACTTCTTAACTGTAAGCCATCCCCAATTAACTGTTTTTTCTTTATAAGAGCTGCCATGGTCATGGTGTCCCTTCACAGAAATAATATGCCAAATGAAACACCATGACCTCTAAATTCTGCACATAATTTGTAAGCTAGCATTGGTTATCTTGGCATAGATTCCTTTGATACTTAATGATTTTGGTGTTGTATGAATTTAAGTAATAATAGTCAATATTTGCCTCATCCTGAACATCCAAATCAAAGTCAGTAATTCATAAATAACAATTCACAAACATCTGTACCTTACAGCACACAGATAAATTATTGGTAGATATTTATGGTATCTATTTGAATATGTGGTACAAAAATTCAATGATGAAATGAGGCAATAGGAATTATAAAAATAAAGAAAAAAACTATAAAATTAGGAAATTTCCCAAATATGATGGAAATATTGCAAAATATTTTATCTTAAGTAAATGACTATATGGGACAGAATTAGTAATTAGTTTGATACATTTTAAAACAAAGGAGAATACAAGAAAATCTTACAAACATTTATGAGAAAGAGAAGAAATGTTAAATTAAGGGCTGGGAACACATAGGAAAATCACTTTCAATTTCACTTTCCTTCTGAGTATGTGAAATAGATGTCAAATTTAGGGCTTGCCATTTCAGGTTTGTATTCCCTGACTGAGGGTCACGGTATTAATCACCACTTAATGCAAATGGAGGCTTATCTCATGATAGTTGTTGGATACTCTGACTTATAAGTATAATGAAAAATCTAGAGGAGTGCATTTAATGCTATATTTATTTAGCAAAATGAAAGCTTTAGTTTCTTCCTTAGGTCCTACATCTTTTTTTTTTTTATTACAGGAAAATTTTACATTTACTCCACTTGTTCCCTGCCCTCCCGCTCCCTCCCCACCCCACCGCCCTCCCCTGGTCCTACATCTTTTGACATAGTTTATTAGCTTGACAATGGTGCCACATACAAGTTGGCTTAGTTTAGTGCAGGACTCTAATCAGAACATAGGTTTGTCTTTTCATGATGTTCAAACCAGTATTATACTAGTGATCATGCCTTCCTGGGCAGTCATTATTATGGCTTGTAGGGATTATATGTAAATAAACTTAATGATTATTTTTGACATTTGATAGAATGCACAGCACCATATATGACTGTAAGAGCTAGAAGGAGGAAGTGATCTCCCACATCAATACAACATTGATATCTCTTTGTTCTTTGACCCAGAATACTTTGGGTCATTCTGAAAATTCTACTGACAGAAGAGTTAAAAATGATTATTAGCTAAAAGTGATTCATCTATGGAGAACATTTTAATTATTAAATACATTTAAAACTGTGGTGTTTATTTTCTTGGTATTTAATGTTTTGTATTCATTATGTATTCTAGAGAAGAACCTTCTCTCTCATGTACTTCTTTTTAAGTATTGGAAAAATTTATTACCCAGCAAAAGATATCCAACAATTTCTTTGCTCAAGGCTCATACAAAGGCTCATTTTGTTCTATGTACATTTTTTATAAGTCAATAGTTTAATTTCTTTTTTGATTTTTATTGAGCTCTTCATTTGTTTCTTTGATCCCCTTCCCTACATCTCCCCTCCCCTCTTCAACCTTCCACTAGCTCCCCATACTCCCAATTTACTCAGGAGATCTTGTCTTTTTCTACTTTCTACTTCCCATGTAGATTATATCTTTGTAAGTCTCTCTTAGTGTCCTAATTGTTGTCTAAATTCTCTGGGATTGTGGTTTTTAGGCTGGTTTTCTTTGCTTTATGTTTAAAAACCACTTATGAGTGAGTACATGTGATAATACTCTTTCTGTGTCTGGGTTATCTTACTCAAAATAATGTTTACTAGCTCCATTCATTTTCCTGCAAAATTCAAGATGTAACAAAGGAGTACTCTCTCATTTTTAACTTGCAGATTATTGCTTCATTCTGAAGGTTGCCTTTTCACTACAATGGTGGCATAGTTTTCAAACAGAAGATATTTAGTTTCTTTCATGAGATCCATTTATTAATTGTCATGCCCATATATTGGGGCCAGTTTTGAAAGGTTTATTCAGTGTCAATGAGTCCAAGTGTACTTCTTAGTTTCTTTTATTTTTTTGATTTTATTTGATTTTATACATTTTTCTCTGTGTTCCTCTTTTTCTCTTCCATCCCCTTTTATCCCTCTCCAATGGTCCCTATGCTCCCAGTTTACTCAAAACATCTTGTCTTCTTATCCATCAGATTGAGGGTATCCATCCTGCTGTTGAGGCTCTTGGAACATTTGTAGTTGAGTTTTGTGTAGGGTGGGAAATAAGGATCAAGTTTACGTCTTATACGTGCAGCTATCCAGTGTGACCAGTAATATTTATTGAGTATGGTATTATTATCAATTTGGTATTTTGGTGCTCTTTGTCAAAAATCAGGTAATTATAACAGTGTATTCTGGGCATTTCTTTGGCTCTAGTTCTTTGAACAATGGTGTGTTTTCATGTCAATACCACACTGTTTTTATTATTATATTAAATATTATATGTATTATTATAACTCTGTAATATAATTTCAAAGGTGGTATTGACTTCAAAGGTTCTGTTTTTTATTGTTTAATATTTTTTTAAAAACTATGGTTTTTATGATTCCATATGCAATTTAATATTTTTTAATTTTATAGATACATTCATTGAAAATTCTTATGAGTTTATGAATCATTTTTGGCAGAATGATCATTTTAGCAATATCAATTCTTTCAATTGATGAGCACAGGGTATCTTTTTATGTTCTTGTATATTCTCCACATTAACATTTGCATTGTATTTGCATCTTGATTATACACTTCCACTTTCTTGGCGAGATATATTTGGATATTTTATTTGAGGGTATTATGAATGGTATTATTGTTTTGCCATTTTAAACCACTGAAACCTACATATACACAATAATTTCTCCATTAGGTATCCTCAAGAGAATTATGCTTTCATATTCCCAGCCTATCATCATAATCCAAAGCTTAATTTTTAAATACCACTTGTGTTTTTTTATTGCTGCCCACCTCTATGCTAACATAATCTTTAGTTTGCAATTTCACATTCTTTTGACAACTACAAATTTCTCTCTTCTGCGACAGTTCTGTATTTTTAATATATTTTATATACCATACATTATATCTTTAATACTCAAAATAGAAGGAAATTATCTTTTGTGCTTATAGTGAAATATTCCTAAAGCTGAAAATGTCATATTGTCGTGTGCTTTACTAAAATAAGGTATATTTTAGTGTTGTATTATATAAGATGGGAATGACCTATGTAAGCAGACTTTCAAAATTTGCAATATGCAATGCATAGTAAGAAATATAAGAACACAACATTCTTTTCCTCACAGTTGATTCCTGAATTTGATTTTCTCCTCCTCTTGGGAATTGCCAAACATATGTCTACAGGTATCTCAGGTACAAAGAATCATGATCCTTCCTTTTATTGTACTGTACATAAGCAGTTTTAAATATGGTTTTCATGTTCATTTT
This sequence comes from Dicrostonyx torquatus, assembly GCA_028555095.1. Taxonomy (NCBI): domain Eukaryota; kingdom Metazoa; phylum Chordata; class Mammalia; order Rodentia; family Cricetidae; genus Dicrostonyx; species Dicrostonyx torquatus. The sequence goes on along the minus strand of JAQHUG010000224.1, from coordinate 1,833,570 downwards.
TGTAGGAAAATATAAACATCTGCATGACTGAGAGATAAGTACAGAAAACTGGTAGACAAACACATTAGTAGCACTATAGAGCTCCCACATAGAGAATTATATTTAACGTGAATGGTGGGAGTCACGTGACTTCTTCTGGAACTAACACCTGAGAATTGCATAAGTGGTTCTCCTTGTGAGAAGACCTTTAGGGAACCCATTCAACTTTGCAGTCATAACTGCAGGTGTATGTGTGCTACATAATGTTCTTGAATGTCCCTGCTTTCACCATGCTAGTCTGAAGGAGTCACAGTAGGTCCTGAAGCTTAATGTTATATATTTGCATAACTCTTCAAGAAAGAAAGAATTTAACCAAAAGAGCTTTAAAGAAATGTTATTAAATAGATGGTATAATGAGTTAATGGTAACATTGAAGGAATAGGGAATGATGGGGAATCACAGACACTCGCTCTTCCCTCATTTCTAATAACTGTGCAAATATCTCAAAAAAATAAGGGAGACAAGAAAAATACCATAAGGACAAGGGATGAGTAGTACCAACTATTAAAATTCAGCTTCCAGGTTATGCTGCCTAGAGGACAAATGGAAAAACCTGGTAATGTCACCAGAGGGGATAGAGCAGCACAAAACACAGACTGGATTGATCCAGCTTTTTCTGATGAGTTGATCATGAGAAAGAGATCCCACTAAATGTATCTTTCTGGTCTCTTACCCTACATGATGCTGTAACCACATGTACTTACTACCTGTAGGTGTGCCTAGTTAGAAAATTTACTTTTTAGGCTGAAAATTTCCTCATGCTTCTGAAATAGACATATAGGTCAAAAGGGTAATGGCTACTCATGGGAGAGTTTGGAGGTTGAAGGGAAAAGAGACAAGATCCAAGTTGTTGAATATTGTAATTGTTTACAAATTTAGGAAGTGAAAACTGAATGTAAAAGTGTTCATGCAAACCACTGAAATTGTTTAAATAAAGATGGCTCAAGATATACATGACCGTTTGCTTGAAAAACAGGTGGTCACATCACAGTCTCCTGGTGCTGACTCCACATATTCATCCCAGTTCTTAAAACCTACGTGGATCAAGGTTACCAGCAATGAGAACATTCTATGAATAAATGACAATGTATTATATAATATAGGACAAAAATTTATCTTTTCATATAGACACAAATCATTTTTATATATGTGTTCTTGGTCTAGTTTGATTATTTTGAAATTTAAAATTATTTGTTGCATTCTATAATGCCTCTGCTGGAGACTGTCATGGCTATAAGGAACAGTGTCTACATTAACACAGTATTTCCTTGCAGTAAGTTTTAAACAATATCCAAATCTATATATACCAAAATTATAAAATTCTTATACTATTGGAATCATATTTAATCAAACAATCAAAAAAGTAATTTCAGGAAATCAGGATTCATTCATTTTCAAAATTTGGAAAGCTTTTCAGACCAACCCATTCAATTTAGTGAGTTTCAGACCAACCAAGAATATATACTAGGACCCTGTCTCATAAAACTAGTACTAGCAGCTTATTACTTGTTTTCTCTTGTTTATGTTTCTGTTATGGTCTTTTGTGGTTTTTATGATCGATTCTGGGACTTGCATATGCAATAAAGTTCTTATAATACAGAAACATCAAAGCCACAGCCATTGAACAGGTATTGTTTTTTTGCTATGTCAAATGTTTAGGGGGCATTTTCCTTAATTTTCTAAATTATTATAAGTATATGATTGCTATACATGATTATGATTCAAGTATCAATACTTTTTAACATCTTAGATGAAATGAAGGGCAGATATTTATAGTATTATCTTTACCCAGCATAAATGCACTATTTTTATTGTGTCTTTCTGAGCTGCCCTGAAATAATCTTTTGTACTAGAGTATCCATCCTATAGAAACCCTGTTGTCATAGAAAAAGTAAGATGCATTTTTTCATAGCTTCCATAGAACACTTGACATTAAATTATCTACACTTATATGTATTTTTGTGTATGCTTTCTGAATAAGGAAAATTGATTTCATGCCATCATCTGCAATTGTCATACTTTTTGACAGGAAATAAGGTGGCAAAATGTTATTATAAAATATACTCTGCAGTCTTTGGTTGTGTACTTTAACCTTTTTAGTATTCTGAATTTCAACAGATGGTCATTCTTGCTCGTCCCAACAGGGGTTTCAGTTTTTAAATAGGAGAGAAATGTCCATCCAATCAAATTCAGAGCCCTGAAAAGGTCAAATTAGTATAGGACATGGCAGTTATTCTCAGAATGTATTAAACATTAACAATCTGACAGCTTATTCTTTTGACACAGTGTAAGACAACTTTCCGCATGAAAAAGCTTTCAACAAGAAAGAAAAATACAAGTCATTTGACATTTTCTGTTACAACCTTTGCAACACACAAATCACTGAATAAGTTCTAAATACTGGATTATTATTTTTCTTAAAAAATATTCTAGAGATTAAAATTGTACCAATCATTAACATTAAACCTATATTATTATGCACGTACACACAAGCACACACAAATATATTTCTTACATTTAGGAAGTGAATAAATAATTTTACACAAAATTTCCTTTTTAAAACATGAAAACTTATATTTCAAAAATGCAGAGATATACATTTCAATTTCAATTTAAATAATTTTAATGTGAATGACACCAGTAATGGAATTGCATTGCAAAGTTTTGAGACATACATAAATTTTGTAATGTTTATTTTTTTTTATACTTTACTACCTAATCATCTCTTTAGGATAAACTATATAAATAGTTCTTTCTAATTTTTGAACTATATAATCAGGTTCATGTCAGGAAGTACTGGCAAAAATATAATAATAGATGATAGATAGAAAATAGATAGATAAATAGGTAGATAGTAGAATGAGAGATGAGAGATAGATAGATATACAGGAGAATGATAGATGAGAGATAAATATTATTAATCTATAAAACATAACTAAAATATTTTTCAAATTTACATAATACTGATCTTTCTATTCATATGAAATACTCCATATTTGTTTGAACATGGAAGAGTTTAATTAATTAACTAATTTGCATGTGTGCAAATTGCTATGGAAGTCCCTCTTTGGAAATTTGAGGACTGGTTTCAAAAATAAGCACTCTCTTTTTATAATGTAGATCATGGTATTGCTCTGAGGTCATAAGGCTTGGCATCAAGCCCATTAATGAACTAAACCATCATTATGACTTTTAGGCTTTTTTTTTTCATTATTCTGAAACTTTCGATAAACTGTTTTATTTATAACTACTCACATTTTTACTAATAAAAATAAAGTATTAGTGCATATATTTATCATTCATAATAAATTGCTGTGACTATAGGATACAAACTATTATATATTAGATCTATACTACAAATTAGGAACAATGCTCCCAAAAACTACCTGATATTTGTTTATGACTATTTTGCACAGTAAGATGTAGCCATAAGAGTTGAAACACATGAAATATAGTGACCATGTAAACAGAGTTCTGAGATCTTTATTTCTGCTTTCATATGGCAAGACAGACAATGATAACTGAAACTTATAAGTTAGGGTGTTATTGTAAAATAGATAAAAATTAAAATATTACTGTAACTTTTTTCATACTCTGCAGTTTCCTATGAGTTACTTATTCCTCCTTTCTTTTTACTAACTTCCTGTCCATTTCACTACATAAATGCCTTCTATGTATCATTCTGCCTTAAAAATATAAAATATGCAAGGTTAATTTTGGTGTGCAGCGTTATTAAAACCCAGGCATAACTGGAGATAAATCCAGTGGTTGCTCATATAGGATTGAATAAAAAAATAGGAAATACTTCTGAAATTTCACCTGAGGAAGATTTTATGTCCTATACATAAGCTAATTAAATTTACTATTTTGTAAAGTATTGCTTATGAAATGGAATTCTTTGTTTGAATAGTTTCTATTCAAAATATTTGGAATAAAAAGAACTTCACATTTTACTAGAACATGCAATATATTAAAAACTCCAGTGAACCTAAGCAAAGAGTAGCTGTCACCTGAGAAGTGGTGACACAGTAAAAAAGTCACAATAAAATATGTGGAGGAAAGGGAGCATGGATGAAGAAAGGTTTTCTGGTGATTAGATGGAAAATCATCACTTTGTTTTCTCAAACAGTAACAAATAAAGATAAAAAACACAAATACAGTAGATGATTCCTTTTATGTAAAACTGGTGTTGTCAGAGAAGAGGTAAGAAAAAACTTTTTTATAGTCTTATACCAGGGAGAATTGCCACATGATCAAATGAAATACGTTGATGGGGCTTTGAAGCTCTGTGAGCTTCACTCTAGGAACAGTGAAATCATTGTAAAACCTGTTATTTGTTGAAAGAGGCAATCAAAAAATCATTCTGAATGTGAAGTAGGAGCAATGCATGTTAAATAGTTCATATATTATATATTTTTCAGGAAAAGATTAATTTAATTATATTTTGTTGGAGTGATACCCCTCTGTTGGAAAGCTTGCATTGAAAGTGAGAATATGGTTTGAAGAAATGAGGAAAAGGATGATTATATAGTCTACATAATAGATTTTAAGTAATTTGAGGGATGAATTTGATGTTACCAAATAAATAAAGATTTATATGGGTATATATTTAGTTTATAAGATAGGTTTAAAAAGACAAAGGAATAATTGCTAGACTAAAAAAACTGAAAATTAGGAGAATCAGACTAAGAATTAAGAAATAAGGCAATCTGCCAACCATCTCTAAAATACAACAAAACTATAAATATAATTCAACTATGATTCAACTATGATTCTGTTTATCTACATTATTGTCTCTTTCTAACTCTTAATATTTTAAAGGTTTTGTTGCATTTTTTAAATTTTTAGTTGATTGTATTTGTTGTGCTATACATAATATACCATGCTATGTATTTAGTGTATTTGTGTAGAAGTCATCATGTTTTATGAAGAGAAATATTCGAGCTTGAAAACATTATGCTTCTTTATGCAGTTCATATTTCTAGAATAAATACCTATGAAATAAACCTTAATGAAAGAGTTCAAAGAAGAACCCTGTGGAAGACAGGGAGGAAAAGTTTTAGGAGTCAGTGGGATAGAGAACACCAGGAGAACATGACCTACCTAAGCAACTAAGTAGGACTCAAATTACCTCAAAGCTCTACAAAATTTTCCAAAATTTTAATTAAAATTTGAATGTGTAACATTTTTTCCAAGACACATGACATTTTCATTGTTTTTTAGAACCATCCAGTCTATCAAGGAGCTTAACCCATAAATATTGCTTTGTCCCCTTCTGTATTACACATATTACTCAGGATACTGAAGTCATAATGCTGGGCAGGATTTCATACTCACAAATGTTATATTCAAAGTTATAAATTAGTATATAAGAATGTAATAAAAATAAAAAAACATCAGTGCTTATAAGGTAATGCTGTGGAAGCTCTCTCCCTCTCTGCCTACAACCAAGGACTTTTGAGATACCAGCCCACTGGGGCGTGGTTTTATTTTTAGAAAGCAGCTGCAGCTCTCCGCTCACTCACTCTCTTGCTTCCAGATTCCGTGCTGACTGCTAGACTCTGCTTCCTGTTT
>JAQHUG010000224.1:1812556-1827214 GCA_028555095.1 Dicrostonyx torquatus | reverse complement strand
AACCTATAATTCTTTCATACAATCTCAATTTATTTATCTCCAGAAAAACTTCAAATGCTGTTAGTGTTTCTATATTTCATATTACACATAAAGAATATGTATTATCCATGGTTGAAATTTAAGAAGTACAAAGGAGATTTCGTATTAGTTTTGAATTAAAAAACATCACTCTAAAAGAGTATTGAATCAACATATAATGAGCATAATGTATGCATAGATTGTACATGTTAGTTTAGAATTTATATAATATAATTATATTATAATATGCATGTTTATATTGTATATTGGTAAATAGGCAATTCAGCAAAATCATTAGCATATCTGGTAGTTAATGCTATTACTCTGATATGGTATGGTCTTTATCTATGTGCATAATAATGGAGTGGGATATAGAATGATGTGAGGAAATTCAGAGATATGACATGGGAGTTGTAAGCATTTATTATTTTCTTCTATAGACTGATCAATTATTTCTCATATAGTGAATGAAATTTGCTGCAAATAATGTAATAATACTGAAGTTGTTCCATGGTGTTTATGTGGAAGATAGCATTGGTTAAATTGTTTCATTGAATGATTAAAGACAGTTAAATATTCTTGGTTAATTAATTATTTATCAGACCACTAAGCAACAATGCTATTATTGTGCTGTTTCTAGCTTTATAATGTTGATTCCAACCAATTTATTCATGATACATTTATTTCTATTGTAGAAAAAAATTATTATACACTACTTTTTAGTAACTATATTTTGCTTTTAGTGATTAGTAATTTTAATGTGAGTAAAGACCTCATATATAATTAGGAAAGTTATAAATATATGTATTTCAGTCTAATCTATAAGAAAAATTTGGAAAAATGTACACTCATATTTTTATCTCAGAGATATTACTGAACATGATAATTCAGGAAGAAAGAAAACAAAATTTGTATTATTGAACCTCTTTTTCTTCTTCTCAAAGACTGTCCCTGTACTTGTAATATAAAGCCACTATAATGACATTTTGACTAGTTTTATTCAGAGTGTTTTGATTTATTTGAAATTATAATTTGGATATCATAGTTCATTTTCTTTCAACCTTGAGTAATCTGTAGTTATTGGTAGGAAAACACAGTCAAAACTAATTTTCGAATGCTGATTAGAAACACTATTTCAAAAGGCTTGTAATTATAGCAGTAACTTAGATTTTTGAAGTAAATCACACCTAAATTATATTTTCAAATATATGAAAATATTTATCAAAGAACAACTCAACAATAATATCACAAAAACAAGAAAAAGAAGTTGATGTGATTTACAATATTTTTATTTCAATAAACAAGGGCCTGAAGAGAATTGTTAATTGAACAGTTTATTTATTTAAATCACAAAATAACTCATGTATTATCAAATAGTTTTACTAGGAAACCTTTTCTTAATTATAGTTTCTGAATAAAAGCAAATATTACCTGTTTGAAAACTCAAACTATCTTGATAATTGTCAATTATATTGATAGTTCTATATATGTTCAAAAATCCAAACGTTCCTCAACTGAATTTCAGAACTAATCAGGAGAGCCACCAGCAGCAGCAGTAGCAGGAGCCCATTCAAATTCCCAGTGGCTAATAATAATTATTAGGGGCCTTTAAATGCAAACAAATATACACACCATAAATTTAGGATTAAACTTTCTACAGGGTAATAGGAAGCATATAATCAATACAATACAAAGTTTACATTGCATTGTTTTGTCTTGGCATTGTTTTTTTCATGTAGGCTACGTTCCTAACTGTTCTCCCAGCTTCAAATATAATAGGTCTGCAATGTAAATTTATTAGTTTTTATTGATTTTTATTGAGCTCTACTTTTTTCTCTGCTTCCCTCCCTGCCTCTCCCCTCCCCTTCAGCCCTTCTCCAAGGTCCCCATCCTCCCAGGTTACTCAGGAGATCTTTGTCTTTTTCTACTACCCATGTAGATTAGATTCATGTATGTCTCTTTTAGGGTCCTCAAATATAGTAGGTCTGCAATGTAGTTTTAACTAGAATTAAAAGCACATTGAAACTTTCAAATAATGAGATCGTCGTACACTCTTATGTATATGTATATCTCAGACATTTAAACACTTTATCCACCCGTCATTTTTCAATGAAATAAGAATGCTTTTGCTTTACTCCAGCATAGACTGTCTAGAAAAATGAAGGCATTTGTAAAAACATTCCAGATTGTTTTGATCTTGAGAATCAATCATACAAGCTGTCACTTGGATCTAAGGCTGCTTGAGTTTGAAAACATAAAAATTAGAAAGGGAGGATTAGCTGAAGGTGTCTCTTTCATAGGAACCTATTCACACTGCTTTCAGTTTCCATTAATGGGAATATAAGGTCTATCTAGATGCATCTGTAGATAGACACATTGAGATTTATGTAAACAGGGAGAGATGATGGAGAGAGAAATCAATAATGCAGAGGGAGTAAAATTATGGTTATATTTAGGCTTTATATTTACAAGTTAGATCTGATATTTAAATAATAAAAAATTCACAGAAAACAAACAAATCATAACAATGAAAATGTAATACAAGGAAAAATATAGTAGAGCATATGAAACAGTACTTAGATATATGATATAGTAAATAAAAATATGTCCAAAATAATAGCAAATTAAAAATACTGACTTTTTCATAAGGAAGATTGTGAATCCAAGGTGAAAACAAAAGAGAAAATGTTCCTTTTTGTTAATAGTATAAATAATCATAGAATATGATAAAATTATTGATTTATAAAGGAGTTTATATTTTTATGTATTTGCTGTATTTTCTACATCTTATTTTTGTTTAGAAAACAAAAGCAAAAGAACTCTAACAAGAGCAAACCAAAATAAAAATTAGAGTATATTCAATATATTTATTATCATCACTGTCAGGGGAGTGTACAGTAGTAAGAAATGGTTAAGAGTTTTGTATTATTTTACACCTGAACATTTGTTTCTGGACAGCCAATTCATGTGTTCTTCCCTGTAGAAGGACACCTCTCCACCTTCAGATAGACAGTTATTGTCTGTCAGGAAGCCTGACACTTTTTATATGACACACAAGTCACACAGAATGAAATCTACAATGTAGAATATGAAACTAATCCAAAGAATATTTGTGACATGTGAACATTATATGAAATCAAATTTCTATTATCAGAAAAATAGCTTATGGAGGCTCATTCACAGGTATAAAGTGCTGCATCGTCTGTGATTATTATTTTACTAAATATAGGTCACAGCAGCCATATGTCCCAGTCTTAAAATACTTACAGTCTAACAACTGTCTAAATTTTTGTACTATCAAATCATATATCAATCACAGATAGCAGGTTGTGACAGTTGTAGGAAATAAGGTATTTGAGAAGGACAATTTAGGTGGTAGGCCTAAAGCCCTGTGAGTGATGAGATTTCCCCCTTTCTAGATGGGAGAAAGAAAAGTTGATCTAGGACTCTTAAAGAGTTCACCAAGTATATTAAAGAGATGGATCCTCTCTTCTGGATTTCCCAACTGTTCCACTAAGAAACACATTTCTTCTCTCTCCATGTGTTACTCTGTATATATGAGTATGTGCTTGAACCATATTTTTTGTTTCCATATGAATAGAATAAGTTATTTTAATACAAGAACTAAAAATTAGAAGATATTGATGTTTAACAGATAAAAGTATGCAGAATCTTGATACAAATATTTTTGAAAATTATAACTTATCACAACTGCTTTTTTCATAAACCTTTCATTATCACCTTTCCTGTGTCATCCTCCATGTGTCTTAAAGATATCCATTACATTTTAGATCCATATATGTATGTATGTACACACACACATATATATAAATCCATATTCATATATATATATATGTATATATATATATATATATGCTATCATAGTTTTAGAATTTACCAGTCTTATTTTTGACAACATCACAATGTCTTAATTATCTTCATATTTGAAAATTAAGTATTACAATATAGAAAGCCTCTCATGAAGTAAGACACATAATTAATTGTATTAATGGAAAAACAATTTACTTAATGAAAATTCTTTGTATGTATTTTAGTCATTATGGAAAAGACCCATTTTATAAATGCAAGTACAACTCTATAACATAAAACTATTTCTTTACTATAAATAATAAATTAATGTTATTTCAAGAATATTGCAACTCTTAAATACCTAACATACATGCACATGGCTAAACGAAAAATAATTTTATTTTTTACAGTGTATGTTTGAGATACTGATGTACAGTTACAATGGTGAGTGCTTTACTTACTGAAATTCTTTATCTGAAATGGAAAGAAGAAAAGTTTGGAAGACTTCATGGAAGTTAATTGCAGCTGAAGAGTGCTGAAATCATTGTGAGAACCCATTAAATGTTACTTATTTTTAAATTTGGAAGGAAAAGCAGGACTTTACAATTTTACATTTTTTTTCTGTGGATACTGTTCAAACTTCAAGTCAAATTTACATAGATATTTTAGATTTTGTAAAGGGATGGCACTCTATGTGAAAGATATTTTAACAAATTTAGAAGCATTTTAGGAAATGCTTATGGGAAGATTATCTATAAAATCCAAGACGATACTATATTTTGTTTGAAAGTTCCACTCTGCATTTTGGAATAAATAATTTAGGAGTCATTTCTTCTTTCAAGACCCTTATTCTTAAATTAATAAAATTAATCTGGCATTAATTTAGCTTTAGATTCTTTAGCATCACATGCAAATCAACATAAAAGAAAAAGAAAATTCTTCATCAATCTACAAATAAAGAAAAATATTGCAAACCTATTTACTTATAAGTGATTTTTTTCTTGATATCATAGTATCAATGCCTTGCTTCCTTCCCTTTCTTCCCTCCAAACCTTTCTATCTCTTCCCCATTCTCCTTCATATTAATGGTCTCTTTTTTCATTATTTGTTGTAAATAGGGGGAGAGGTGTGGGTTTTGTTCCCAGCGCCTGGCTCCCAAGCCCCCAGCTGCTGGCTCGCTCAGCTGCTGGTTGCTTGCCTATGCCCGAAATAACCACATGAGACCTGTATTAATTTAAATACTGCCTTGCCCATTATCTCTAGCCTCTTCCTGGCTAGCCCTCACCTCATAAACTAACCCATTATAAAAGTCTGTATGAGAGCTTCATGGTGACTGGCTCTGACCCAGTCTTCCCAAAGTCCTCTTTTCCTTTCCCCGCCTATCTAAGTCCTGCCCTATCAAATGGCCCAGGCAGCTTTTTTAATTAACCAATCAAAGCACAGAAATACAGATGAACCCTCCTTCAATTATCATTTCATGCATATACATGTATATGCCCCTGAAAGACATCCTTGAATCTCCACATCCCACATCATTCCCCTAGCTTGATTGCGTCTTTTTGTATCCTATATAATACAGTAAACACTGCCAGTAATTTCATGAGCATTAGGCCTTTCCATCCGTTATGTGCAACCTACCAGGGCCACATTCCTAAAAACAAATAATTATTTATCTCCCAGTTGCCATCAACTTCTAAAAGCTCCTTAATTACGTATAGTGGCATGGCATGCCCTCCCCCACCACTGCTGGAATTATCACAGGCTCAGTGTTGTCAGGTCTTGTGTAGGTGACCACAGATGTTTTGAGTTTATGTATGTAATAACATGATATTGAATCTTTCCCAGTTTTCATTATTACTCTTATCACGGTAATCATACATACTTTAAATTTTCATTTGATAAAATTCAAATCTTTGTTGTATTTAAATCTGGATCTATTACTGACTTTCATTTTGTTGTTCAGGCTGTTTTTCCCCCTTGCTGTTTTAGCTAATTTTTTTGATTTTCTGAGTGCAGAACTTGGTCTTCTAGGTAAGAAATAGAGCTTTCAGTGAGATCTTTTATTTGTACTGATTTATGTGTTTAAATTGGAGAACCTGCAGATGCAAGAAAACTAGAAAAGCCCTATCTTTGGAAGGGTAATGGGAGAAAGGAAAAATAGAACATATATGATAAAAGAGAGAGAGGAAATGTTGGAGAGGAGGATAGCTTGTTAGGGATGGGAAGGTAAACTCTAGGAAGATACAGAGAGGTTAATTTCACCCCACAGATTACTTTGCATATTATGTTAGTAAAACGTTAAGTTAGTAATAAGCAGGTAGAATTATTTTAGAAATAAAAAAGAAGTATAAAAACTTTCAGTGAACTTCAACTTAGTATACAGTATGTAATATCATAAAGAATTTATCCAACAGACAATTGCAATAATACATTCATTTGAAGACACTGACTCACAATACAGTATTGAGCCTTAATCATATTCCATGATATTATTTGTTTCTTACATTTTACCACTGCTATGATTATACTTACATAACCTAGATAATCATTTTGTGATTTCAGTGCAAACTTCTTATATAACAGAAGATACTGAGTAGCTAGTAATCACAAAGAGCTGGATTCACTGTTCACAACATAAAATACGGGGACAGCATCTTATTTTAATGGTATTACAAAATAATCTGTCACAAAAGTAATTGCTGATTTTGTAAAGAAGACATTGTGTGTGTGTGTGTGTGTGTATATATATGATACACACACACACACACACACACACACACATATGATACCTTCTGGTAGCAGCCTAGATTTCCAAATGGTTTGTCAAGCTATCTTTCTTTTGTTTGCCTGTCATTCCCTCAGCCTTCTGCTGAGTTGATCTGCTGCTGTCACCACTTCCCTCACTGAGAGAAGAAATTTCCAAGTGTATACATGCATATATATATATATATATATATATATATATATTCCTAAATAATTTCATGCTTCGTTTCGTTGTCACAGTTTTACTCAGAGGTTATTAGTGACAGCACATACTCAGAGATACTTTTTCACATGTCTCATTTGGTTCTATTTCACATTTGGGCAAACTAGAGTAATCTAACCTGTTTTTTCTGTTACTAGAGTTGGTATATCTTACCATTAGCTGTCCTATCCATACTAGTGTAAAAGCTAGTGCATCAAGATTCACCAATATTTCACCCACTAAAATTCAAACACAAATATGTATGAATACCATGTTGACACTAACTTTCTGCACTCCAACTGGTTGTGAGTTTCTGCCTTAAACAATGTTTACTGAGTTTTGGATGTTTTCTGATGATGTTTGAGTACTGCTCTCTGAGGAGAAATGATATAAAGTTAGAAGAAAGTTTGAAATTAGGTCCAGTTACAAAATAATACTAATAGGCACACTATGAGCCCAAGGAATTTCATTTGTTTGGATTCTTATCCATATTAATAATATCAGATGTTTGTTTCCTCCTGTGGACAAAGACTATATTCTGAACAGGAAACAGTTGTATACCCCACTAACATTTGTGCCATTATTATACTGGTGGGCAGATCTTCCAGGAAAGTTATTAACATATTATTCAAGGTTCACAATTAGATAAGAATGGCAACAATTTTCTGTCATGAAACCCTGCATTACACACCCTGGAACTATTAAATTTAGCTATCAAAGAAAATGTTTTATTATCAGTACCTACCTGATTTTCTATGTACTATTAATAGAGTGATTCCTTCAGCAATAGGGTCATACTATCAAGTTCTTGTAGACAACTAAAAACAGACAATAACTTTATTTATTTTGGTAATCTCCAGGCCACACTGGATCAACAACTCGAAGGAAAGTATTCCACACCTGTCAATAGGATTTTTATTTGTCAGCCTATGGGTTCTGAAAGGACAGTGACCCTGTTGTAGAATAACACCCATTAAACTATTTTATGTAAACAAAGTCTGCTAGCTCATTTCCAGGTTGTCTAGACCCAACTAATCAAACAGAAACTATATTAATTACAACACTTGCCAAACAGGTGTATTTCTAGCTATCCCTTACATCTTAAATTAACACATTTCTATTAATCTGTGTATTGCCAAGAGGCTCTGGCTTTCTGGAAAGGTTACAGAGGCATCTTTTTCCTTTGGCAGCTACATGGCACTTCTCTGACATGACCTTCTTCTCTCTCTATCTCTGTTATGATTTCCCACCTCTCTTTGGCTTAATCAGCTTTATTCATTAAACAATCAAAGCAACACACATACAAAAGGACATTCCCACTTCAATTTTAAATATATAATAAATTATATGATTTTAATATATTTGATAGTAAATTTTAATACTGTATGTTATTAATATTTTAGTATTATGTCAAGATCTCATTGCTTGCACAGGATCTTCACAAACACTTGCTTGTCAAATAGCAACATGGAATAGAGAGGGTATTCCAAGCTCCTACCCCTCACTGAAGAGCTATATAGAACTGGTGGTAGCTACTGTAGAGAGGGTGAGCTTTCATCAATGGTGTGACCTCTGGAAGGAAAATCACTGCTTGATTAGTTTCAAAACCAATTTGCCAGAAACTAGTCACCAGAATAGGGAGGCTCACCTGACGAACTCTCCTGACTACCCTGATTGATGTGGGAAGCCCAAGCCCATTATGGGTGATACCTTCTGGTAGCAGCCTAGATTTCCAAATGGTTTGTCAAGCTATCTTTCTTTTGTTTGCCTGTCATTCCCTCAGCCTTCTGGTGAGTTGATCTGCTGCTGTCACTACTTCCATCACTGAGAGAAGAAATTTCCAAGTGTTTAGAGTGGACTAGTGACCCTGAACTCTGTAGGAATTTTCTAGATGTGTATTGTCAATTGGGATCACTGAGGACTCTTAGACTGAGTGGCCACCAGTTATGATCCCCAGTGAGAAATAACTATTGTGTAACTACTTCATTTATGGAGCCATTTAGTCTCCAGATCTTGTTACTGTCGGGCTTAAGCTTCACATGTGTAATTCAGCAGCTCTTGCTATTAGAGGTAACTTAACAAATTCTTATCCATCATCTTCTTGGTTTGGTTCAGATAGAAAACCCTGTCTAAAAGTCATAATCTATGCCATGGCAACAAACCCACGATATGTAATAAGGTGTCAGTACTAATTGGACTCCATGGATTACAAGAACAGAAAGAACTATATAATATATGGGAGAGTGATGAGAATCCACTAGGAAGAAATATGGGGAAGGTTAGGCTGAACATAAACTTCATTTCATTCATATGTGAAATTCTAATTAACTTAGCAAATATAATATAAGAAATATTATAAGAAATATAGAAATCTTAAGCAAGAAATTATCAAAATCTGTAACAAAGCATCATCATGTTCAGAAGGAAGCATCGGTATGATGGTTCCTTATGATCATTCAAATGACAAATAAAAATAAAATATCTTGAATTTAGTTGAGGAATGTTTTGCAATTCTGTTGACATTTAAATATATCACATCTTTCTTTCATTTCTGATAACGTGTACAGAGAAAGTAGAATTGGATTTTGTTATGAATTTCTCAACAAATATTTCTTACTTCACATTTATATAAATTGCCAGTTTTTAACCTTTCAAGATGAATGATAAATTATATCTCCCAAGTCAGCATTCAGCTAATGCAATCTTTTCTTATGATCAAATAGACACTGATCATTTTACAGATTTTGTTTTATTACTGTCAGTTGGGTCATGCATTTTTCTGAAATGAAATAAAAGTAACAAAAGACAGTTGAAGTATTTTGATAATGTTCTTAAAGGTAACAATTCACCGTTTAGAACCCCAGAGAGATGGCTAAGAAATGATCAAGCTTGGATCAATGCAAAGCAATTTGTTTCCTCCTCCCTGCCATTATTCTTTTGTTGGTGGACAGCTATGAAAGGTAAAAGAGATTTTATGCTTATAGAAGAACTGCGTTGGGTGAAATATTACAGTTGGTCTTCGAAGTTGCTGGAATTTTTCCAAGCACAAGCACATAATTAGGAAAGCTTGTTTGACTCACAATTTATTCATTATAATGTTCCTTCTTTTAGAAGTGAAGCACAAAACATAAGTTAAAAGAGAAATAGGACTCTTTCCCTTGGAAGATGCATAAAAATATTTGAAAATAACACTAAAACTTTCAAAAATTTCTACAATTTCTAATATATAGACTGTCTTCTTTTGGAATTACGTAGGCAGAAAAAAATACCACACTGAGTTTCTCCAACAGCGTTTAACATGAGAAATTTACAGAGAGATGTTGAGTTCAGGTAGGCATGTAAAAAAACAACCAAATTATGAATAAGTGGAGAAAAATAAAAATATAATTATTGAAAATCTTGCCCCAAATGTGAAATTTTTTCATTTAATAGATGATTTTACTTTTAAAAGATATTTAGATAAAGTTCATAAGAAAATAGAATTATGTTCTTCCTGAATGGAATAAATACAGATAACATTTGATTTCTGTACTGAGTTGAAGTAAAATTACATGAATTATTTGAGATCATGATTAAGCAGTCGATAATCCAAACATTAATGAAAACTCAAAGCTAAAAATACTGACCAGAATTCAGATAATTGGAAAACATCAAATACCTAATTGTTTTGGCAAAACACTCAAAGATAAAATGATGATATTGAGTGGTAAGAAATTATTATTACCATAAATAAAGTGATTGAAATACATATGTCCAAAAGTAACATGTGACTCTATTGAAAATCTATTTGTGTGTCAAGAAAAACTGCAAATCATTATCTGTTAACAGATTAACAAATAAAAAATAAATTAAGAAAATAGGATTTAATGTAAGAGATTTATGACTAAAATATTTAGCATCCATCATTATAATGAAAAATTAAAAATAGTTGTATAAATATAATCAGATGAGGGAAGGCAACCAGAACTGAATTCAGAAATTTCAGATAAAGGTATACTGACATCATAAAATTATTCAAGTTCAGATATTTGTATATTAATTAACAATTATTGAAAGGAGTCAGGGAAAGTAATTGAGACTTAGCATCATCTGGCAGGGCCAATTTCAAAGAAGAGAGCCTAGATGAAGCTATTGGTCAAGGTACAATCCAGTTTCAGAGGATATGACAGTACTGTGGTATGACCACCAAGGATGGCACCACTTATTTTGTTGGGCATTACTTAACAAATGAGTCAAATCCAATGAAGTCCAGAAGATTATGAGTAAATCTGTAATGTCATGATATTTAATTGCAGCAATCAGAAACCCTATCTAATACACATAGCATATCTGTGTTGTCATAACACCAACTCAGTTGTACAAAGATGGAGCATCATTTTTCTCTGTTTTTGAGACTTGATCTCTTACTGCTCAATATCATATAAGAGACAGGCCACTTAGCCTGAAAACTCCTAGATAATTCTGTTTATGTAAGCACCAGAGGAATGGTGTAAGAAGTTTTTTCTATCAAAAGTATTTATTCTAATAAAAGAAACTTCCCAGTCTCTTCTTTGGATTGTGATGTAGGATAATCCTCTGCATGGTGTAAATAATTTTTGTTACAATTGGTTACTAAAGAAGCTGATTTGACCAATAATCAGGCAGAATAGCACCACACATGAAATACAAGCAAAGATAAAGGGAGAGAGAAGGCAGAATCAGGAAAATGCCAGCAGCCACCAGAGGAGCAAGATATGTAATAACAAGTCATGAGCCTCATGCTAAAATTCAAAATAGTGGAAATGGGTTAATTTAAATTTAAGGGTTAGTTACTGATAAGCCTGAGCCATCAGCCAAACTTTTAAAGTTAGTATAAGCCTCTGGTGGTTATTTTAAAAGCAACTGTGAGATGAGAAAAAAATGAGGAAACTCGAGTTATAGGACTTATATGATTTTTTGTGTTACATTGTGAAATTAAGCACCCTACCAAAGGGATGGACATAGTCACTGTGATGGCTATTATTGGATGTCAACTACAACTGGAATTATAAGACCTAAGTGACTGGGTTCACTTGTGAACAAATTTTTCTTAGTTAAATAATTTGGAGTGGAAAGACACAATGCAAATACAGGTCTTTTGAAGCATATCTATATCATCTATATCTATGTCTATATATATACTTTCCTATACTTAAATAGAAACATAAAAAACATGGTTTTATATGCAAAAATAAGAAAATAAAATCAAATAAATAAGTTTAAGCAAAGTAATTTAAATTAGAGCACTTGAATATAGAATTTGTAGTCAATCATTTGAATCTACAGATGAAAAATGTAATGTAAATAAGTTGTGTTCAATTATGTCAGAACTAATAATACATAGAATAGTTTCTTTTAACAACTTCTCTTAATTTTTTTCTCTGTATTCTAAAACCACGTTATGTTATGACTATACTGGTCTTTCAAAAGTATCCAAAGAAGCAAATTTATTTTGTTCTGACTTCTTACTCATTGGAATAATTTGTATAAGCAAATAAGTGACATGGCAATATAGTATAAAAGTGATGGGATAAAAATATACTTTGTTGAGTCTACTTATGAACAACCACTGCTCTCAAATATTTTACATTGATAAAGATTTTGGTATATTGATACAAATTTAAGCTTATTTTTATTATAATACATATATATTTTTACTGTTGTTTCAGTTATTATAACTATGTAGCTCATTTTAAATTGTGATGTAAAGAGTATTCCTTGAAATGTATTTAGGATAAGAAAGAGAGACATGTTAACAGTTAACTATAATAATCTTATCTTCATATTCTGTATGTTTTCAATGTCAAGCAGAGAGATATTTTAAATAGATAGTCTTTAAACAGTTTATTGACTAGGAGAATACAGCATTTAAAATGTTTTAATATCCTAAGGCATTTCATGACAGTAAGACACACCTGATCTGGGAAGCATGATTTACTTCAAAAATAGATGAAGGTCATTGAAGAATTTCCATATGGAGTTGCTTCCGAAAAGGTTAAGTTAGTCACTGGCCAAGAAACTGCCATTGCCTTGACTGCTGACAGTATGCTCTCTGAATTGGACAAGAAAGATATGAAAGAAGGTGCATGCCTTACTTTGCCAAGACAAAGAAGTAAAGTCCTTCTAACTTTCTGGTTCACAGAAACTTCTATCAGATATTATAGGTTCACAGGACAAATACAGGTTCCCAAAAACTGCAGAGGTACCTTGGATAATTATCCAGACAGCCAACTTATTATGTCATTTCTGTAATTTTGGAAGCTACTCGCTTAGCACAAAATATTTTGAATCCTCAATATTGGGTTTCTCCACTGAAGCAATAAATCAGAACAGGCTGAATTATGAGTCCAGGTTTAATTAGAAAAGCATTCCCATGGCATTTGGGGAAACCAAAGGGGAAAGATCACACAGCAGGTCTAGGAGATCGGTACTAAATATCCTGTAGGTGTGGTTTTGAGCAGCTCCAGGGGAGGAGCTGATCCTTGATGGACTTTCAGAGAGGGCAGTGTTTGGAATGGGAGAGGGTGTTGAGTTCCTAGCTGAACATCTTGGATGGGTTGGAATGTGGTGAACTGGAGATTCCCAACACTCAGCACTTCCTTGTTTACTAAAGTAATATCAAACCCTTCCCAGTCTTTGATGGGATTGAAGATTAGATAGCTAGAGTTTTCCTTGCAATTAAGTAGATGAAAGAAACTTGCAGCTCCTTTTGAGTACATAGTAGGCAGCTTTCTAAAATCTTTTGTACTGTTGCCCTGCTGTTCATCAGAGAATCATGCCCTATTCTTATCATCTTCTTCTGTACTTGCTTCCCCATTAATCCTATTAATGTATCTTTTTCTTCCTGATTTTTACTATTTTAACCCTAGATGACTTACATTTGGAAATAATCTGATTTGGCATGTAGGCACTATACAGGAACATAGACAACACAAGGCAGTTTTCTATTAAACAGGTAATTGTGTTGTTTATACAAACACTAAAATGAACTTCCTAAGAGTAGTCCATTCCCAGATTTGAGTCACATGATAAGTTCATGTTCATATTCTATGAATACAAGTACAGCACTAATGAGATCCAAGTTTCACAATTCAGTGGGCTGCCTTTTATTGAGTTAGACTCATGGACCAAGATTTCTGTCACCAGTGCACATGATGCTGTCTGCAATTGATATCCAAAAAGCTTGTTTGAGGGCATCTAGAAAGCCTTAGTACATTTTCAGGGTTAGAGCATACAAGCATATCAATACATTCCTCGCCATACTATGTGCATATTCTCATGCTATAATTTAAGCAAGTAATATATTTACTGTGCTATAATCCTTGTTATTGGGGTAATCCTGTTAAAAGGAGGTCCTATGGACCTATATTAATGCTATACTTTACAGTATCTCATTCTCATAGATACAAGGCCTTCAGCAGTGCAACAGCACACAAGTACACTTAAACTATTACAATCTGCTTCTGCAAATTTAACACAGAGTATCAGCATTTGAGAATGGGAGGTATACCTAAAATATTAACTTCATAGTATGACTTCTAAAGAATATTTCAGAAAGTGTGAAAATTTAGAGGCATTCTCTACTGATAAAGCTTCCAAATTCTGATTACTATAGTCCTCTTTTTATTTTTTTTCTTCTTCACCAGATTGTGCAACGGTTGGCAGATAGCATTACCTCACTGAAGCATGTAACGGAAAGATGGCAAAGTGAGGAGGAAAACAGAAGATGAAGAATTCATGCCCATTTATTTTTATAGCAAGAATAAAGATTATTACTACAATTTAAAAGAAAGTCCAAAGGCAAAGAATCTTTAAATCTTAGTACTATCAAAAGGAGGAAGATAGAC
>JAQHUG010000224.1:1793943-1807771 GCA_028555095.1 Dicrostonyx torquatus | reverse complement strand
CTTCTTCTCTATCACTATGTCTGCCTGCATGTTGCTGTGTTCCACATGATGATAATAATGAAATAAACCAATGAAACTTTAAGCCAGGTTCAGTTGAATATTTTTCTTTTCAGAAGTAGCTGTAGTCATAGCAATAGAAACCCTACCAAAACAATTTATCATGTAACTTGTAATGTAGCATTACCTTTGTTTTCTTAAAAAATTAATTATACTCAAAAAAAGTTACAAGCAAAATAAATTCTACCCAACAAATTACCTTGTGAAGAACACAAAATTAGCTGGCTAAGAAAAGATATATGAGATGATAAGCATTAACCACTAAACTGATAATTATTATAGCTTTATGTTATTTGTTTGTATCTGGTTAAAAGCAAGACTTTTAATTTCCAATAATACATGTATAATGATATTTACATGCAATGATTTACAATACAGCTAAGATTCCTAGCAATAATTGATATGTAGGCTGAAATGTCCATCTTCTTGATCAGAAGGGTAACCACCCCAATTGTCATCAGAGTCCTCATTGAGTAACTACTGAAAACCAATGCAGAGACCCACATCCAAACACTATGTTAAGGTAAGGGATTCTGTAGAGGAATGGGAAGAAGAGTTGTAGGAGTCAGAGGGGTCAAGGACATCACAAGAAAACCCACAGAATCAACTAAGCTGGCTCATAGAAACAGGGTCTGATCCAACAACCAGGAAGCCTAGATGGGTCTGAACTAGGCCCTCTACGTATATGTGAGAGTTTTGTTGTTTGGTCTAGTTGTGGAACTCCTAAGAATGGGAGTAGGGCCTGTCCCTAATGTTTTGTCAGCCTCTGGAAACATATTCCTCAAACAGGTTTGCCTAAATACAAGAAGAGTTGCTTAGTCTTACAGCAACTTGATATGTCAGACTTTTCTGATATCCTTGGGATGCCTGTCCCTTCTGAACAGAAACAGAAGAGGAAAGAATTTTGGGGAAGGCAGTAGGGAGTTGGGAGTAGATAACAGGAATAGGAAAAGAAGGGGAAACTGCTGTCAGGTGTAAAATTAATTAATTAATTATTCATTATCATTTTAATTTAAATATTCATAAGTTATTTTTACAGTATTTTATTTCTAGAGAATATTTTAAATCCCATATATTATATATAATACCATGATTTCCTGTCTCAACTCCTTCCAACTTTTTATATCAGAATATTATTTTTCTATTCTTTTTCTTAAAAACTTATTTCAATAAAATTGAGTAACTTGTGTTACAAGCAAATAAAGAACTAAAGAAGCACATGCCTGGTGCTGGTGGCACAAGCCTTTAATCCCAGCACCCAGGAGGCAGAGACTGGTGGATCTCTGTGAATTTGAGGCCATCCTGGTCTACAATAGCTAGTTCCAGGACAGGCTCCAACGCTACAGTGAAACCTTCTCTCAAAAAAAATGTAAAATTTTAATAATTATTATATAAATATTAGTTTATTAAGTAATATTTTTGGTATAAAGGGTCTTCTCCTGACAATATTTCATACTAGTAAGGAAAACATACAGTTTTACTAAAGATAATATATTGAAGATAAATTCCTGATTTGCTTTTCTTTCCACCTTTTATTCTAGTCAAGGAGCAACTCCAAAAGTAATTACTAATAGTAGCAGTACATAAACATTCATTCATCTAACGTTTACTTTAAACTCTGCAGACTTTATGTATTTTAGAAAATGATATACAGAAGTTAATATGGAGAGCCATCTAACAAATGCATATTGTGATGATTAGCAATCGTATTTTTATTGTTTATTTTTAAGCAATCTGAGTAAATATAAATAAAATTTCAAGTCTATTATGTGTAAAGGGAATGAAGGCTGAGGCAGTGACTGTTCATGAGGCAAAGGCTTCTTTTATTCTCTAGTGTAAATGCAATGAAAGAATTGCTTTCTCTGAAGTAGAGTGAACTGAAGGTCATCATCAATTCTGTTTACTTCGGTAGTAAGTGACTCCAGTGCTTGTAAATAATTCATGATGCTATGTTATAAATAACATTTCATGTAAAAGAAAATCAGGCCAGGGTTTACTAAGTGTTTCTTTAATCTTTTGAAATATATCAAGCAAATAGCTCCCATCGTTGTATGTAGACTTTGCTTCATCTCAGAAGAATTGCTTTCTATATTTTTATGATGAAAACATGAGATACCCATCTGTTGAAATAGAGAAGAATTTGCTACATAAATTGGAATAAATTCAAGTTTATTATCTTAAAAAATTTCAAGAAAGCATTAAAATGTTCATAGTGTATTTTTCCCAGTCAATCTACAATCTAAAGGGCTAAAATAGACATATTATGGACAAATTTTCAAAAAGGCAAATATTTAGGTATAAACCAACTCATAAAAAATGCAAAACCTAATTTATTCCTTTTTTAAGACAAGTAAAAATTCTTGGAAATTTTTCTAAATATTTTAACTATAACATTTCCCTCAAAACTACTTAATTTATGAATCATGAAAAATAATTTATGTTTTAGTTTAGGTGTACAAATATGTGAGGGAAATGATGTGATTGTATATTTTTATATCCATGATTATGTGTATATTTTGGAAACCAGAAGTTTTTGTATGGTGCTTGTACTCCCCCCAACTTTTTTTTTTTTTTTTTTGGACACAGGATCACTTACTGAAACGAAATCTAACTGATTATGCTAGACTAAGTGGGAAGAAACTAATTACTAGGAACCCTCAAGACTCCACTTCCTTACAACTTGAAATTCTGGAATAGACTGCTCTGACTAACTTTCTATTCTTCATTCTGGTCATCCAAACAAAGGAATCCACACAGGAACCAAATATGTCATTGAATGAACCATTTCACTAGTCTAAAGAATTCTCACCATTAATGAGTTGGGAAACTTGCTTTGAAATAAAGAAATATGGGTATGAAGTGGGTGGTGTATGTTGCAGGGCAGGAAGAAATTCTGCTTCTAGAAAGCCTGCTTCTTTTTAAGCTCAAACAGACAGATCATTCACTAATATAATATGTGTGACATTGTGAGATGAAAAGTCAATTTAGGTTACTGTGTTTGCAAACAAAAACCTTTACCTATTTTGAAAGTTTTTATTTAGCTGTAATGTATATTTAATTATGCTCTACCTGTTCAAACTTACAGCTTATCAGGATGAGTTTACATCTTCTTATCATTAGCAATTTTTCACTCTTTTAAAAATTTCATCTAACAAAATTCTTATACTGGCCATTTTTCCTTGCCAACTCAGTACAATCCTTGTCATTCCTCCAGCTTTCCTCAAATTTCTTTCATGAACTCTTGTCTATTTGTTTGGTTTTGTGACAACAACCCGGAGATTAAACAAGATTTTCAGTGTGACTTAGGTTTGAAACTACCACTTGAAGCCTGGTGGGCTCAACATAGAAACAGTTAAAGACAATGATTCCTCCAGAGTCTGGAAGAGGGTGGAGGTTTTAGAGCCTTCTTTCCTTCTTGACTGATGATAGTGCTTGTCTTAAAGTTTGGAAATTTTTCTGATAGTTTTCAAATAACTTGTGCCATCTTAATTTGAAAACTATGTTGAGATTTTTCTGAGTATAACACATCTTTTAAGGTTTTCAAAATTATTTTAATAATTACAATTGAAATCTTTCATTAGCTAAGGTACATGTTGGCTCTGAGCTCTCTAAGAAAAATTAAAAATTTGAAGAAATAGCTGGGTGGTTGTGGCGCACGCCTTTAATCCCAGCACTCAGGAGGCAGAGACAGGCGGATCTTTGTGAGTTTGAGACCAGCCTGGTCTACAAGAGCTAGTTCCAGGACAGGCTCAAAAGCTACAGAGAAACCTTGTCTTGAAAGACAAAAAACAAAAAACAAAAAAAAAAAATTGAAGAAATAATTCTTGTTTGAAAGGCAAATAAAATCACCATTGGATATATTTTATTTAATCTCTGTATCTTTTACACACAAAGTGAATAAGAGGTGTAGTGGACAAATGCTAAAAAGACACAGGCCATCAAACTGACTTAAGGAGAAAATTATAATTTCAATTGACCTACAGATGTGCATTGGATGAGCAGATGGAATTGGTATTTAAAAATTCATCCAGAAGGAAAATGTGTGAATGAGCAGATGGAATAAATATTAAAAGATTATCCATAAGGAAAATGATAGGATTAAATGGCTCCACTGAATTACCCCAAAGAGATCTAATAAAGTACTTTACCTATTAAGTCTTTGCCTTCAAAAAAAGAGATTTCCTTTTCCCAAACCAATTTATCTTTTAACTGGACTCACAATTAAATTCAGAACATTCATTCTAGGAAATTGTAAATGTAATGCAGTGTGTGTGTGTGTGTGTGTGTGTGTGTGTGTGTGTGTGTGTGTGTGTGTGTAAGACAGAGGGAAAGAGGGAAAGAGATTCCGTACTAGAGCAGAGTGAAACTCTTCTCAGAGCTAAGGATTATAACACTAGTCAGTGAAATAAGATATTCAACAAAATAAAAAATTCAAAAGAGTTTTTCAAGAGTAGAAAAGCAATGCATATGAACAAATTATGTTAGAACATCATGCTTTTAGCTAATATATATTTTTCTAAAAAGTTATTTTTTAAATATTTATTTATTTATTATGTTTACAATATTCTGTCTGTGTGTCTGTGTGTATGCTTGCAGGTCAAAAGAGGGCACCAGACCACATTACAGATGGTTGTGAGCCACCATGTGGTTGCTGGGAATTGAACTCAGGACCTTTGGAAGAGCAGGCAATGCTCTTAACCTCTGAGCCATCTCTCCAGCCCCTCTGAAAAGTTATTTAAATATGAAAAATAATAATGACAACAAATCTATGAGGAGTATCTTAGCAAAGTATTTCAAATATCTCATGTAATAATAAGAAATACAAAACTCAGGGTAAAAATCACATGTAAATGTTAATGACCTTTAACTATGCAAGAGATCTTAGGTGTGACAATGAAAGTAATACTCATGATAGCAAGCAAGTAGGTTAATCATATTTTATCAGTTTTGAAAATGTTTCTTTTCCATCGAATTAAGAAAATGGCTTTAAATAATTAATATGTGACTTAGAAACAGAAAATAATGTTTAAAGTGTAGAAGGAAGGGCCACTTGTTTGTTCCAGCAGCCCAGAACCTAAATAATCACACAGAAACTATAATAATTAAAACACTGTTTGGCCCATTAGTTCTAGCTTCTGATTGGCTAACTCTTACATCTTAATTTAACCCATTTACCATTTCTATTAAAATGTATATTGCCATGTGGCTGTGGCCTACCAGCAAATATTCAGCATGTCTGACTCTGGTGGCCCATGGCATCTCCCTGACTCTGCCTTTCTTTCTCCTAGCATTCAGTCCATTCCTCCCCGCCTAAGTAAGTCCTACCCTATCAACAGGTAATTCAGTTTATTTATTCATTAATGATAATCACAGCACACAGAGGGAACTCACACATCATAAAATGTCATTTATTCAATAAAGTAATTGTGAGCAGTGATAGTGTGACTATGTGTGGATATTTCCATGGCTTCTGCTTCATTTCTGTGGAGAAGAAAAGTATTTGAATGGAGATGGGTTGTATAGCAAACATTAAACATATTTTGGTGTTTCTCCAACAGACACTGTAATCTGAGGATGTTCACATTCTTCTACTAATTGACAGTGCTTGTATATAACCAAAGAACATTAGACTGTTTAAGGTAAATTATCTCTGGATGAATATAAATGTCACAGAAAATATTGTTTGTGGCATTGTTTACATCTCGGTTTCAACACTGGATATGAAGTCATATGATAAGTTGTGAGAACTGTGAGTAAAAAATTTGGTTATGGAGGCTAAGTAAACCAAGAAGTCCACTGCCTAATTATAAAGCAATGGAAGAAATACAGCTCAGATAGTAAAAAACTATTCTTGTATTGATGAGGACTTTAGTGTAATCTTTAGAACGCTCAGAAAAAAAAAATCAGGGATAGCACCTAGCACTTGTATTTTCAAATGCAAGGAAAGTGGGGCAGGTAGAATATTGTGGTTTGCTGGCCAGCCAAACTGCCTGATTTGCCTCACCAGGTCATGAGAAATCTGACCTCAGAAAAGCAAAGCAGACAGTT
Source organism: Dicrostonyx torquatus (assembly GCA_028555095.1). NCBI lineage: Eukaryota > Metazoa > Chordata > Mammalia > Rodentia > Cricetidae > Dicrostonyx > Dicrostonyx torquatus. The sequence continues at coordinate 1,801,666 of JAQHUG010000224.1, read as the reverse complement.
ACTAGAGAGGAATGATGGCCAAGTTTGTCCTTTGGACTCCACTTAGTTGGACACATTTCTCATACACCACATATCAGAGAAGAAAACATGGTAAAGATATAAGAAAGAAAACAATTGATGTTCGTGGATATTTATATGGTCAAAAGCATACCAACAATACTTAGCATCACTACTACCAAGAAGATACAAAACAAATTAGAAATAAGATGATATTGCATATCTACCAACACTACAGGCATCAAAATGTCAAAAGAAAAATATTAATGTGACAAATATTAATGTGTACAATAATCAAAAACTTTATATACTACTGATAGAAGCTTCAAATGATGAAGCTGATTTTACAAATATTTTTCTACAAATAATTTTCTAATTTATTATGCAAAATGTAACTATTATCCATCAAACCTCATTCTTAATACATATGTACTAAAAAGTATACAAACAGAATTTCACATATGAATGTTTATAAACAATTTGTAAAAACAAAGTATAAAGCAAGATAAATGTTTTTCAAAAGAGTAACAGACACCAAAGTGCACACACAAATAATGGAGTAATATTCAACCATATAAATTAATTCAGTAAATTGGAGATATGGTCTAGAGGTGAAGAACACTTACTATTCTTTGTAGGACTTGCATTTGGCTCCTGGGCCCCACATGCCTACTCACAACCACATGTAATACATTTCCAGGGAATCCAATACATTCTTCTGGCCTCTACAGACAATAGACATAAAGATGGTACATAGAAAGACATATAGGGAAATCACACACATAAAATAAAAAGAAATTATCTTTTCAATAAAGAACCTACATGTATAAATGTGAATCATAACACAAATAGACCTAGAAAGTACTAATACTATGCACTACATCACCCATTACTGTAAAAACTTAAAATCTGGGTGTTTATACCCAGAAAAATGAATGAACCTAGTCTAGCAATGAAGAAACTGCAGCTGTAGAAATGTTTGAAGGCTGTATTCAGTTGGTTCCAGAACACTTCAGTTCATACCATGAGGGCAATAGACAGCTTATATGGAAGAATTTAGGTCATGTACGATTTATATTTCTATTGTAGCTATCTTTTTATTTATTCTTTGTGTCTTTCATATCATGCATCACTATCCCATTCATTGCTCTGCCATTTGTATCTGTAACCTGATCTTGCTACCTGCCCTTGCTACCTTGGCCAAAATAAAATAAAATTTAAGAGAAAATAATAAAAAGGAAAAGAGAAAAACAAACAGAAAATTTTATCATGGGAGCTGTAGTGCCACACAGTGAGTCACACAGTAAAGCCTTTTGTCCACAAATCTTTACTTGTAAGTATTCATTGGAAAGAATTGGTTTCTGCTACACTGTTGATACTTGACTGTGATTAAATTTCAATTAAGCCATTTTCACTTTAAATCAATTGAATTAAAAGTGATTATATAAGACATATTTTATAACTTTCCATTATTTATACATTTATATGTATGAATATTTGTATGCCCATATGTGTCCATTTTTCATTAATTCAATTTGCCAAAATCATATTTCTTTCTCCCTCATTTCCCATAATATATATTTAGCCGTTTATCCAATATCAATGCTATTAAATGAAATTCTATCTAATTATCACTTCTATTAATCATAAATAAAATGCCACTGTGCTCCATTATTTTCTCTATTTTACACTTTGAATAAATTGTTATTTATGGAAACTGATATTTAAACCACTAATATGAAATTATTTTGATATAGAAAAGCTATATACTCAAACATTGTTAAATAACCTTGAAATGCAATTTGCCTTCCTGTTTTAAATTAAAATTTCTGTGATGAAGTAATAAGTGAACTTCCAGTTTGATCTGTTTTTTTTTATCTAGTTAATATATTATTATCACTACTTTGCTATTAAAACTACTTTTATTGATTCTGAAATAATCAATAAAACGCTAGACCATCAAGATTTTCTATTAGTTCCAGAACAAAAACTTTATTTAATCAAAAGTCAGTCTCCTGTTAATGGCAAGAAGTGCTTTCTCATACCCAGGCATTGGCCTAGCAAGGAGAGCCACCTGAGAACACAAAATCTGTGGGTACAACATGAGAAGCTCTTTTCCCTTCTTTGTTTAGTCCTTTAATGCTGATCATCAAAGAATCCTTCATATCTAATTAGGGGTATGGGTGAAGGTGTATTAGAAACTAGTATAATTGGGGAACACATTAAATGAACATTGGCATTCCAGACACAACGTAATTCTGCCTAAGATCTGGAATGTCTTGGATATAGTTGTGTTTTACCTCTAATTATCTTTGAGAAGACGTGTTTTTCTTGTGATTTTTCTTTTAACATGTGTCTCAGTTCTCTTTTTAAATTGCATTTTACAGCACACAAATAAAAGGAGACTTAATGACACTGGTATTTGACACAAAGACTAGAAAAAGCACATTAGATTACTGTGTAGTTGTGGAGTAGTACAAAGAATCAAAAGAAAATTACATAAAACACTAGCTCCAAATTTTTTTCAAAGCAGGTTTCTAGCTAGCTTAAAGTAATGCTTTATAATGGCATGCAGCTTCAAGTAAGGAGATGCACGGAGGTGCTATTTCATGCTTTATCCTTTAATTGAATTATTTTATTTATTTTATTTATTTATTTAGGATCTAACTAGGCTCTCTCTCTAGCAGTGACTACTCTGAAAATAGCTGTGTTTATTGAGGTGTACTTGAACTTGTAGCAATTAAAATGCACCTGTTGTCTATGATTCATTGTTAAGGTCCTGCTAGGCAAAACATTTGCTTATCCAACTGATATTACATGGATATATCTTCCTGACCCAGTGAAGAGAACATACTTACAAAACACATGTTCTGGTTTTTGGTCTATTACAATCTTCCTTTCCTTCTAAGCAAAAATAAATGTTAATTAAAAGTGAAGTTGAAGAAGGAAAACAAAAATAGGTATATAAACATGGACATGGTAAAAACCAAGGAGGTCTCAATCCTATATAAAGAGCTTTAGGTAACCAAGAATGATGAGGAGTGAAAGAAACAATCTTCCCCAAGGAGGATCACAGCAAACAAATAGCAAATCATCAGCCATGAAAACATACATTCAAATAGCATGGTATACATTACATAGGGTGAACTTATGTAGATAGGTGTATATGTAAATTTGAAGTTAAGATGAAACATAGAAATATATTAAATTCAAATTAAAAACACAAAATTAGAATAAATAGTAAAGAATAATTAAGAAATAAATAATGGAACTTGTCCAGAACTTGATGTGGGAGTGTTCTCCTGTATTTTGTATTACTCTTATTGGTTGAATAAAGAGCTGCCTGGCTTATAGATAGGTCAGCCCTTGGGTGGGCAGAGTAGACAGAATGGAAGTTCTGAGGAGAAGAAGGAAAGTGAGCCAGTTACCATGAGGCCCCCGGCGCAGAAGGAAGTACCATAGATTCGTCCGGTAAGTCACCCACCTTGTGGTGACATACAGACTTTTATAATGGGTTAGTTTAATTGTGAAACTTAGCCAAGAAAAGGCTAGAGATCATGGGCCAGGCAGGATTTAAATGAATCCAGTTTGCAATGTGATTATTTTGGGTGCAGGCGACCAGCAGCGGCTGGGGAACATACAACCCGCACACACCTCTCCCCCATTTACAACAGGAACTAATACGAACTTTATCTTTGATTAAACAAACTTGATAAATCTCAGCCAAATGATACATAAATATGCACAGAGAAAGAGGAGTGATAGAAAATAAGGGAGGTCTAACGTGAAGAATAAAGTGAAGGAAGGAGAAATGAAGGTGCCAAACATCAGTATCAGGATAAGGAATGAGTCTTATGTCCAATACAACTGCAGCAACCTAAAAACTGAACAGCTAAAAGAAAGGACACATTGGTCAGGAATTAGGTTTTAAATTATTGTTTGTAGGAACTCTGGTCTATCCTGTTTCTTTCCTGGGAAGCATATGGGACAAAGTCCGGAGTGAAAGGAGAATGTTACACTTATGAAGGAATGGAGGTCTGTGTCAGAAGTCTATAAATGTGGCAAGTCCTCAGACCACAGAGCAGGTGGTACTGTAGCCTGTCAGATGTAAGCTGATGACTCACTGATGAGGAGCTGTTCTGTAAAGACAATGACCGAAGTCGCTGTTGTTCTGGCACTGGAGCCAGGAGCTGAGAGAGCTGACAGAAGGCTGGAGGCTGCCTGCTGACCTTCCTACCCGGATTTCAAAGTGCAGCCAAGTTCTCAAACCACCCTCTATGCACGACTGCTAGCCCAGAGCCGCTGTTCAGGGATTAATATTCAGTTCTGACATTACTAATTTTCATTGTTCATAAATTTTGAATATCTGCTTGGCAGGTAAGGAAGAACATATCATGGTACACACTGGAAATATTGCTGTAGCACTTTCTGAAAAGATGTTTTTTGAAAGATTCTTGTAAATAAAGCAAAAAAGATCAACACCAAGTAAAAAGAAAAAGAAGTGGAGAATGTAAAGAGTTTGGAAAAGGAAGCAAAAATGTTTAAGCATTTTGACTAATGCTTAATAAAATCTAAAAAAAAAATCTCCAAATGAAAGAAACAAATATTAAATTTAACTGGGAACTTAGTCTTATTAATCAGTTTTGCTAAATATAAAGTATCTGTAAAATTTGCAATATTCTCAAGAGTCAAGTAGAGAGAGTTTTCTTTCACATTATATTTTTCTGAGGACAATATAGATAAAACATTGTTGAGAACTATTTTGCAATATATTTCCAAATAAAAGTAAATCTTATGTTTTCAAACATGTCTATTTTTAGGCATTTGTCTGAGTGACATCCTCTTTACTGAGGGATGGAGATGTAGTTCATTTCCTATAGTCCTTGTTTCACATGTATGAAGTCGTAGTTTTAATCATAAATATAGTGTGACGGCACAGCATAAATCCCAGTTCTGGGAGTTAGAGGTAGGAGACAAGAGATAAGACATTGATTTCATTGTGAGGTTGAGATTATCGTCCAGATATCCTAGTAATTATGCTGTCTAAACTAATCTAAATTGTCTTTCGATAAGAACCAGGCTTAACCAGGTGGTGGTGGCACATGCCTTTAATCCCAGCACTTGGGGGGCAGAAGCTGGCAGATCTCTGTGAATTGTCTGGTCTACAGAGCAGGTTCCAGGATAGACTACAAAGCTACATAGAAAAATCCTGTCTCAAAAAAAAAATGAAGAAGAACCAGGTGTAATTATGAAACTTTCAGATAAGTAAAAAGAGTAATTTCATTAACTAGTTTAAAAGAATTACATTTATACGTCATAGCATAGAAAATAATCTAAAATGTCTGGTGCCATTTGAAGATATGAAAATATAAGGAACACAGTACATATTCTTGTATACATTAACGTTGTTCTTATATATACATCTGTATGCATATTATCTGTAAATATATGCTGAAAACCAGTGATATATTCTGTGAACATTCAAATTTACATTAACAACCCTGCCTTTAAAAACCAAAACCAAACCAAACAAGCAAATTTACATTGGCATCTAAACTTATTTTTATAAACTGTTCTTTTATTTCTAATATTATGAAAGTTAGCACAGAAAGAATTCATTAGATGTTTACTAAATTTTATAGTGTTTTTTTTCATTTCTGTAGAATCATTATTATTCTATATGTATACATGTCAAATTTTGGAAATTCTTGTGATAGTCAGTTTCTTAGCTGGATCATGGTTATTCTGACTTCCTAGTATTAATGCACTCATAAAAGCAAGAATGGTAGCAGGACCTACCCTTCTGATCATAATAACAGAAACATAGCAGACCTAATTGGATGAATATGTCAAATTAGATTTTTCAAATTTGTGTTTTGGATTTTTTTTCTAGCTGTACTTTATTACTTCTGTGCTAAAGACCTATGGGATTCTTTTTTTGACAGCTAGTATAAAGTTCTCAGCACAATAGCCACTGGGATCTGAATCTTGCCAAAAGAGTAGTCATGTGTAACTACTTGGCAGATGCATCATTCTTGAGGCAGTCCTCCTTGTGAATGGCATGGCCTGAAAAGAGATCAAATTTGCAACTATAAGATGGAATCAGAAGCAGAGGACCAAGTTTGCCAGAACAGAACACTGGCACATAGAAAGGGCTCGAGGATTAATATATGTTTTTGGGAAGCCACTCAATTTTGAGAGAATTAATTATGTATCCATAGAAGTATATTGCAGGCCACATATTTAGAATTAATAATTGAACAATGACAAAAATCACCATGATAAAGGTATACCCCTAAGGTATTCATCTATAGCCAAGTTTCAATAAGATTCATGATGCAGTTTTGCTTTTGAAGATGTTATTGAAACATTACCAAAGTGACATTACTTTCTAGAAACCAATATGTATTTCCTTTATAACATTATTTGAATATGTCATTCAACATTCAATAATGTTGAATATCATGTATGTATTCATGATAGTAATTTATAGGAATAATTTAAATCTGTCTTTTTCTTTCTTTTCTTGCTTTTTTGAGACAGAGTTTCTCTGTAACTTTGGAGCCTGTCCTGGAATTAGCTCTTGTAGATCAGTCTGGTCTCAAACTCACAGAGATCCGCTTTCCTCTAACTAGAGAGTATTAGGGTTAAAGGCATGCGCCACTGCTGCCCAGCAATTTAAGTCTGTCTTTTTCTTAAATGGGTGGTCAAGAAAACTGGATATCTAATATAAGATCATGCTAGAAATTCTAACACTATGTAGACCTAAGTAACCAGAGTTACATAGTTACCAATAAAATATGCTATGCTATAACAAATGTTAAAGGCGAGTGTGTTGCACAAATCACACTAATATTTTCCTTCAACCTCATGTATCATGATACCCAATTTATTCTATTGAATTGATTCAGTGACAAGTTTAGAAATCCTAATATGCATTTATTGCCATGTCTGAGGTTAAGCAAGAGTAGCTGGTCAGATGAGACATTTGCTTTTCATTGTTTAATTAAATACAGCGTTTTAATTATTATTAAAATAGTGATAGATATAGAATTTATCATATTCATTATTGGTCATCTTTTCATGACAACTGGAGTACAGGGATCTTATAAATTCATATAATATATATTATATATATCCATATGTATGGAAAGATTAAAAAATCTAGCCTTGAATGTTTTAAGAAACATATGCATTTGATCATTTGTTATATTTTTCTTTTATTTAATGTTCAAAAGAAATGAAATAATCTGCATTAAAGAAAGCATAATGGTATATTTGGTGACAAGGGCACATAAAATTTTAGAAAAGTGATGTGTGCTGCTGTGTCCTTATTCCAGAAAGCAGACTATAATCATGCAACCAAATTATTAGAAGATTGCTTTATTATATTCATGCTAATAAAAGTGTTTATGCACTAAAATGTTCCAATATTTAAAGTTTTGTTTCATTTTTTGAAAATTCCCAAAATTAGACAAATATTTTGCCTAAGTCAGACTAATGAGAAAATATTATGATATTCTCTTCAAGGAAAGTTGTATTAAAATGTTACATTAAATTAGAAACATTTCTTGTAAAAATGGAGAACATGACTGCCAGCGGGGACTGACTGAGAGGCCAACGATGATGGCACTGGGACCTATCTCTTCTGCATGTATTGACTATTTGGGAACCTATTCTATATGAATGCACATCTTCTTAGACTGAGATGGAGGGGGGAGGGCCT
>JAQHUG010000224.1:1765622-1790160 GCA_028555095.1 Dicrostonyx torquatus | reverse complement strand
AAAGAAAGAAAGAAAGAAAGAAAGAAAAATTGTTCGGCATCTTAGTCTTCAAGGAAATGCAACTAAAAACAATTTTAAGATTCCATTTTAAAAAGGTCAGGATGGGTAAGATCAAAAGGTAGTTAAAAGCTCATAATGGTAAAGATATTTATGCAAAGGAATATGCCTCCATTGCGCGGGGGAATGCCTCATTTTGTAAATCAATATGGTGGTTCCTCAGAAGATTGGGCTCCATCTACCTTAAGACCTAGCTGTACCACTCTTGGGCATATACCCAAGAGATTCTCCATCCTACCACAAGGACACTTGCTCAACTATGTTCATTGACTCTTTATTCATAATAGGCAGAACCTAGAAACAACCTAGATGTCCCTCAACTGAAGAATGGATAAAGAAACTGCGGTACAGTTACACAATGTATTGCTATTCAACTGTTAAAAATGATATCAGGAAATATTCTGTCAAATAGATGGATTTAAAAGTCATCATCCTGAGTGAGGATACCAAGATGAAGAAAGACAAATATGGTATGTACTTGTTTGTAAGTAGGCACTAGATGTTAAATAAAAGGCAATCATGCTGCAATCTACATACCCAGAGAAGTTAAATGATAAAAATGGGTCAACGGGGAAACACCTGGATCTTCTTTGGAAGGGTAAAGATAGTAGATTTTGCGGGTGGATTGGGCGCTTGTGTGGGTTGAGTCAGGAGGTTTCTGCTGAGGGTGGGTGAGAGAGACGAGGGAGAGAGTACTGGGAGAAATACATGCATTTTGGAGGCATTTGTAAGAGAATATACAGCCAAAATGCCATCTTCAATAAAAAGGCAAGGCTACTAGCAGTGGAACTGAGACATTAAACAAGACATAAATACTTGGACCTAAAATCTGTCCTGCCTGCAATATCTACTGAGGCAATGGTGCACAGAACTTGTGGGAGTGGCCGATGGGTGACTGACTTCTACCTTCTGACTCACATCCCAAGGGGTAGCCCAAGCAAGACATTGTCTGATTGGACAGGAAACACTTGCAGGAGGTGGAGGGAACTGCATTAAAATGATTTATATCAGTATTCTCCAGAACTCATAGACTAGTCCAACAGACATCACCCAAGCTGATTTGATCAGATGCAGAGACCGATGGTCAAACACTACACAGGGCCAGAGAAAGAGAAGAGGGGGAAGATTGTAGCAGTCAGAGAAGTCAAACTCTTTACTGGAATAAGACCCACAGAATCGGCTATGTAGGAATCACAGGGGTTCACAGAAACTAAAGTGGCAAACAGGGTCCCTGTATAGTTCTGATATGGGTTCTCTGGATATACCTTGTGATTGTGTAGCTTGCTGTTCTTGTAAGACTGTCAACAAATGGAGTTGGGGGGTGTCTCTCACAAGCTTGTCTTTAATTGGGATTCATTTCCTCCTACTGTGCTGACATGCATTGCCTAAATATGAGGCCTTATGTCTAGTTTATTGTTTCTTGGAAGGAAATGTTTTCTGGACATCAATGGGAGGATGTTTTTGTTTGTTTGTTTTTCTTTTATGGGAAACAGAGAAGGAATTGATCTTGGGAAGAGGGGAGGGGAGGTAGAGGGAGGAACTGGGAGGAAAGTATGGAGAACTGCAGTTGGAAGATAAAGTAAGAAAGAATAAAAGGAGAGAGAAGGGGGAGACAGATAGACATTGAGCTACTAGAAATGTCTTCCATTGGCTTTTTAAACTTTGTTTTGATAATTATTCATCAAAATGTAAAATATGTTGTTGATTTAATGTATTGTGAGTTTATATTTGGTTGAAGAATAACCCAACACAGAACCATTTAATAACAACAAAAATATCAGAAAGAAAGAAAAAAGAAGGAAGGAAGGATGGAAGGAAGAAAATTCACAGAGAAGAATGAAGGAAACAAATAGCTAAAAGTAGAAAGCTTACAGAGATTTTAAGGCACTAGTAAAAGCAAAAATTATTTGTATTATTGGAGTTCAGGAAGGATTTCAGCATGCTGAAATGGTAGAAAAAAAGATTCAAATATTGAGATTTTTTCTCAAACATTGGAAAAAAGAAATGTTCCGATGCCAGTAGTCCAAAGGTTACCAGAAAATTGACTCAACCGAGTCTCTTCCAAGACCTAATCAAGTTCTCACTGTGCCAAAAGAGAAGTATAAAACTTGTGTGAAAAAAAAATAATGACAGAAATGTGCCAATTCCCTGGACAGCTGATTTCCCAGCAGGAGAAAAATAAGAAGGTTAGCTCACTACCAAAAAATCAAAGTCTTCACCAACACAATTTTACTGAATTAAGTTACTTTGTAAGAAAAGACAGGATAAAGAACTAAAACTCAACCATGAATACTGTGTAAGACACAACAAAGAAAGTGTTCAAATAAAAAAACAAGAAATCTTAAGGGACACAAAATAAAAATAGATATGGTAATGCAGAATGTACTGTGCAAAATAATTTTACAAAAATTTTAGAATATTCTAGTATACAACATGGTATATAAAATATTCATATCTTTATTCAAGTAACACTGAAAAAATATGAAATAGCAACAATGCTAATATAGTCACTGATTGGTGGTAATGAAAGAAGCAAAGTAGAATTTAATATGCTCAATGTTGATAAAATTGAATAAAACTGGAGACTTATTTCTTTTTACTTTATTCATTTGCTATTAATATTATACTTAACTTAATAAAAATATTTTAATGTAGCATTTTTCAATTCAAATAAGTTTTTATTATAAGCTTAGAGATAACAAAAATCCAAAAACTTACCGTAGATTAAAAAAAAATAAGTAAGAAATCAACATATACCAGTAGAACAACTAAGCATCAATGAGGCTGATAGAAAATGGAGAGAGAACAAAACAATCACAACTGAACTAGCAAACAAATAGCCTAATGACCATGAGAATATCTTGTCTATACATAATTACTATGTATTGTCAAAATATTTGGCCATAAAAAATAATAGTTTGCCTTTTTATTTTCCAATTTATATCCCCTTGATCTCCATTTGGTATCTTATTGCTCTAGCTAGTACCCCAAAAACTACATTGAATAGATATGGAGTGGACAACCTTGTCCTGTTCCTGATTTCAGTGGAATCGCTGGGAGTTTCTTTCCATTTAGTTTGATGTTGACTGTTGGCTTGATGTATATTGCCTTAATTATTTTTATTTATGTTCTTTGAATTTGCTGGTGGGAATGCAAGCTGGTACAACTGCTTTGGATGTCAGTGTGGTGATTTCTCAGAAAATTAGGAAACAACTTTCCTCAAGACCCAGTAATACCACTTTTGGGTATATATCCAAACGATGCTCAATGGTGCCACAAGGACATGTGCTCAGCTATGTTCATAGCAGCATTGTTTGTCATATCCAGAAACTGGAAGCAATCTAAATGCCCCTAGGCAAAAGAATGGATAAGGAAAATGTGGTACATTTATACACTGGATACTACAAAGCAGAAAAAAATAACAGCATCTTGAATTTTGCAGGAAAATGGATGGAGCTAGAAAACATTATTTTGAGTGAGGTAACCCAGACACAGAAAGACAATTATCACGTGTACTTACTCATAGGTGGTTTTTAAACATAAAGAAAACCAGCCTAAAAACCACAATCCCAGAGAACTTAGACAACAATTAGGACACTAAGAGAGACTTACATAGAGATAATCTACATGGGAAATAGAAAGTAGAAAAAGACATGATCTCCTGAGTAAATTGGGAGCATGGGGACCTTTGGGGAGGGTTGAAGGGGGCAGGGGAGAAGCAGAGAGGGGAGCACAGAAAAATGTAGAGCTCAACAAAAATCAATAAAAAACCCAAAAATAATAGTGACTCTATGAGAATAAAAAAGAAAACTGCATAATTTTTCATTTGTAAGAAATTCACTTTTCTGCTAAGAATACTTTAAGGTAAATTTTGGACTAAATTACGACAGTTGACATGAGATCAAAAGGATTCTTTTTAAAGCAGAAAAAAAGACATGAAGAAAATTACTATCTAACTGGTAAGACCAAATTCAAAAAGTGTAAATGAAATTATGAATGGCAATGTTAGATGTATTGATACACACTATCATGGCTTTCCTGAAATATCAGGATTTAGGGGCACTAATACAATAATAAGTGGAAATGTCAACTCAATTTTCAACAGAAACCTGTTTGCTGAGATTTAAAACAGCAAAGATGCAAGAGAGATAGACTGCCTTACAGAACATACTGATTCAGCAAATAATTTTCATTGCTTTCTATCTCACAGCTATTGACAACATATTCTCATCAGAACGTGGGGAGTCTACAGCATGCAGAATTAGGCTGGTCACCAAAAAAACCCTCATATTAAAATACCGGGTTCATGTCCATCATGTTCTCTCCTCACATTTCAACAAAACTAGAAATCAATAACCAAGACAAAGCTTTGCAAGTTATATAGGTAAAATAATTAATACTTACATAGATAAAATATTAAAATTTTATTGTAAAGAATGTGAAAATCAGAAACATCCTTAGTATGATTGGCTGGACTCAACATCTACAGAGTTAAACAAAGTTATGCACATTTCCAACAGCCAATGGGAAGGTCTATTGTATTTTACTTTCTTTATCACTTATGTTTTTATTCACTTTTCAACCGCAAACATAAAGAACCAACACAGAATTGAAAATACATATAATTAGCTTTAGATCCTATTTTATGACACATTTTACCTGTACTTTATTCTCCCTCACTGTCTAATATATACTGTCTCTTGTTCTAATCTGAGCATTGTACATTGTACCAAGATATATACTTATTTAACTGTGAATATGTACTGAATGCTAGGATTCACATTGAAACATTGCAAGTATTTATTTGATTTTTCCTGAAATTTTGTGACTACATGCAACAGTATATGTTCTGAATGCATTCTTTGCTCTGTAAATTTACTTATTTTATTTTTCTTTAGAGCTGAATAATATTCAAGCTTAAATAAGTACCAGATTTTCATTATTTATTCATTTGTTTATAGACAAATGAGATTGTTTCCTTTTATTTCATTAGTGAATTAGTCATTCATAAACATGGAGATGCAAAGAACTCTCTGATATTCTATGTTATTATCCAAATATATACCCAGGAGTGAAAAGCTGCATTTAATAAAAAGATGGTAGGATTTTTGAGGGCTTTTGAAAGGTGGTCTGTGCTTTTGAGGAGTGGTATAGAAATTTATTGCAGTGAAAACATCTTAAAATATATGAAGGCTACCCTAAAGAATTAACCAAATAAAGAGGAAAAGAGAGTCCCAACCGGTGATCTCTTGTCACCAAACAAAGCTTCCAGTACAAGCACTGGGCACAATCCAATTGAGTGGTTGGCCAAAGCACCATATAAATCCCCGAACAACCTAGGTTGTTACCAGGACGATAGGTATATCCCCACAAACTACAGCAAGGCCCCGTTCCTGAAGATAACACTCACAGGACTCATTGAATATTGGGAGACTGAATGGGTTGCTATATAGAACCTTCCTCCTTATGTACTAGTGTCTCAGTAAGGGAGGGTACTCTGCATACTACAAAAAGAGAAAAGTAAGCACCAACTTAGTCAGAAACCCTTCTACTGTAAATCTGTCCTGCCTGTGAAATATGGCAGGGCAATGGTTACACAAACTTTGTGGGAGTAACCAACGAATGTCTGATTTGAATTATGGCCCACTTCACAAGATGGAACCCATACCTCACATCCATTTGCTTACTAAGAACAGGAGTCCAGAAAGCTCAGAGTCTTTGGGTAAGACCAAACACTATTGTTGTAAACAAACAAACAAACACAATAGTAATAATAAAATGACTCCTACTAAAATTTTGCTCTACTCATAAATGAGTGCCTTATTCAGTCATAATCTTAAAGCTTCCTCCTGCACCAGATGGGAGCAAATACTGAGACCCACAGCAAGACAATTCATAGAGAGAATACTTGAAACAAACAGTTCTATCTGTAATGGAGACATCAAATTCATTTCCTTGAAGCTCAGAAAATATTGTGAAAGTGGAGAAGATCCTCTACATAAACATGAGCAAAGCTCATATGGATTCAGAGAGACACAAGCAGTAAGTACAGTGCCTACTCAGGTGTGTGTCAGGACCTCGGCATACATACATGCACACACACACACACACACACACACGTAATAACTTTCAATTTAGTACTTTATGAGACCCCTGAATATGTGAACAAATGGGTCTGATTCTTGAAACTTCTGAGGGGCTCTTTTCCTTTGGCTGATTTCTCTTGTCTGATATTGATGTGATGGTTTTGTTTTAAACTATTATATTTTGTTATATTTTAATATCTCCTAGCAGTCTGTTCTTTTCTAATGAGTAAATCTGCACGTTACAGTAGGTGGTGAGGAACTGGGAGGGGTAAAGGACAGGGAAGTTGTAGTCAAGATATACTGTATTAGAAAAAAATGTATTTTAAATAAAAGGAGGTAAGAGAGAAAAGGAAACTATAGGAACAGGGGAAGAGATAGGCAGGGTAGAACTTGAAGGAGTGAGAGGCAGGAACAGGAGATAAATATGATCCAAATAAGATGTATAAAATTCCCAAAGTATTTGCACAAATATATTCTTTAATAAAACACAATTACAAAAGCACAGAAAACAAAACCCACATCAATGCTATGTGAATTATTTTTTACAATACATGATCAGATCTGACTTTGTACTAGACAGGGCAACAGCCCTGTCAACTGTAAAAAGAACAAAAATACTATTCCACTCAAATTAACTTAGAGAAACAACAGATTAATTAGTGTTACTTACTGGAACATAATTAGGCTTTTCTTGTAAGAGTTGGGGTAAAGAGGAGCCCCACTTATCCCATTAGTCACAGGAGCCCGAATGACTCAAAACTAGCTGGCATACCAAAAAAGCTCAGCTCAGAATTCAGGAACACCTCCAAAATCTCCATCCCCAAAGCTCCCTGCTGAAACCACAGGCTGCTTAGCTGGGTGTAGAGTCAGCATTCCCTCATAGTCATTACTACTCACAGAACTTCAGGAGATATTTTGTAGATCTTAAACTCTCTTAGCTTCATAAGTTTCATTTTATTTCAGTGCTCTCTAAGCTTCAGTTACTTCCCATGACCTTCCCCCTCTCTCAAGGAAATACTTTATTTGGTAGGAAATAGCTACCTACCATTAGGAGTATATTTAATAACCAGTTGAAATGCATCTACAAGAAAATTGATAAAGCAATCTTGAAAACAAACTAAGAGACACAGAGTATATTATGACTTTCTCACGTCAGGCAAAGAATCTATAGGGAATTAATAGAAGGAGTTTAATAGAAAAAAAGAATCAAAGCAAAAAAGCTTAAACTACTTGAATTTACAATATACTATAAAGCTATAGTGCCATTAAAAATGCAACATCCACCCAGGGAATAGAACATCAACCAAAAATTTCATCATGTGCATATGCAATTAGCGCACAACAAATAAAACTGTTAAAAGTACAATTAATAGTACTGGTAAAATGGGATATCACACACCTGAAAATTAAAAATAAAACACCTGCATATCTGTCAATACATGTTTGGACATTCAGCTACTGTACATTGATACTATTAAGCAATTAAAAATGATATTTTGTTATTTTTGGCAATAGAGATTGAACGGAGGTCACTTTGCTGAAAGAAGGAGGGCAGTATTAACAGAAAGAGAAGTACCACCTGATGCCACTTATTTGGTGCAGAATTAATGTTTTCATGGAGTGGAGAAGAGATTTGCTGGGTGATATTTTGTTTGTAATCTGATAAATAAAGCTTCCCTGGAGATCAGAAGGCAGGGCTAGCCACTAATTACCCATATAAACTGGGCAGTGTTGGCACATGCTGTTAATCCCAGAACTCTGGAGGTGGAGGCAGGAAATGATAAGGTGGGGTGGAGATAGGATCTCTAGCATTTGGGAGGGAGGAAGGAGACTAGTAGGAAGAAACTGGAGGCTGCTCCTGGTTCTCTGATCTTCCATGTTTTCCACCAATATTTGACTCCTGTTTTTTGTATTGATTAAACTTAATGAGACTAATGTTTCAGATATTGCTTGCCAGATGGCAAGAATAGTCAAGTGATAATGGAAATAAATTTATCAATGGACAGTATCTGGAGTGAGATGCTTTGGGATTCTCCACAATTACACAATATGCATGCAATGACTAAATATCATTTGTGTTTTAAGAGCCTGGAACGCAAAAGATTTTGAAAAGTTTTTATCACAAAGAATTGATGGCTGAGGAGTTACTTAAGATTAACCAGTTTAAAGTGTTTTATCAGACATACAAACCAGGCATACAGGTTTCAATATTTATTTTATTATTTTGTAGCAATAAAGATATACAACTTCTATGTGTTGTGTTGTTATGTAAATGTTTAATGATATAATTCATATTAGGGAAGGCACAGCACTTTGGCCACACTCTCAGAACTTTTCCTAAAGCTGCTATAATGGTGAGATAAAGCTTCCCGTAGCAGAGTTAGAGTTCTGAAAGTCTGTCATGACTACTAATTGGGCAGGATTTTTCCCAACATTGTCATTTAATTTGAAGCATTCTGTACAAAATGATTGAGAGAACTGTCCTTGCAATCCGTTTGCTAAGAAAGAAATTCACAAAAGTACTTCAAAATGAAAATTATGAACCAGTGCTTTCCCCGTGACTGCATTCTACAGTAAAATATTAAATGGAATATTAAGAACAACAATTAAAGGGCTTAGCTTTTAAGCTGTCTGCTGGGGTGTAAGATTCGGTTCTTTATTCGCTATTAGAAAAATTACCACAGCTTATTTTCGTTATTCTAAGTGAATACGGAACCTCCTGCTTAGCTGTAGTGACAGGAAGTAATTCTAAGGATGAAAAGTTCTTACATTTCACTCTGGAAAAATAAGTTTACAATTTTTCCAAATGAAATTTGCTTAGTGGAGACAAGAAAAACATGTTTTTATATTTCAAATAAATCTTCCCAAATAAATTGTTCTATCTCTGAAAACATTTAAAATCATCCCCAACAGCTTTCTTTCTCCAGCACATAACAACCATATGAAAATGCCATTTTAACAAGCCTCTACAATATTATTAGAAAACCGGTTTACAGAAGATAAATGCATTATAAGAAAAACACTGCTGTAATAAGGACAGGCATGAATAGCAACAAACAGTAATGCATGATAAATACTCTGTCTTCTAGTCAATGAAAACATATTTAGAATGTTTTAAAACAACATATTCTTTAAATGGAAATGAGATGATTTGAAGGCTGGCAATGTAAGTGAGGAAGGACCACACAATATCATCTCCTGAATAAAAACAAAGGACAGTTAAAACAACGCCACCACCTCCCTCATGGGTAATGCAGAAGGCAATCCCCAGACACTGGGTGCTGGCGTTTCAGTGTATGTGCAAGTGTCTTTCGTTCAGTAATCTGAACTCTTCAGAAAATAGCTTTGCTCTCACGGTGGTAACACAACCTGTTCTTTTCTAAGGGAGCTCTGGGATCAAGGTGATAAGACACTTTATCAAGTGTTTTAGTGGCATGGGGAAATGAGGGACCATACAATCGCAGTCCTCCAGGAGCACAGTTGCGGTGAAAGATCACAGGCTCCCTCAGCTCCGCTGGAAGTTCTTTACTGGATTCTTGTTTCAATGAGGTCAGACAACAGTAATTTGTTATGTGGGTCATGGCAGAGCCCTTCTTCTGAGAACTACAAAGAATGACTCTGTTGTCAATATAAATACATCTTAATGCACTTAGTTACCTGAAGGCTGCACTACACTCTTGAGAGAGCTATTGTGCCAAATCCTGCCACTCAGCACTATAATACCTTTTCCTCTTGCATTTTCTTCATCCTAATAATAAAATAGAACACACACACATGGATAGAAGTCAAAAGAAGCTCATTTTCATTTATTTTTCATATTTTTGCTTCATAGATGTTATCAAGAATGAACATCAGAGCAATCTTGTTAACAATGCATTTCATTGCACAGAAATCAAACAAACCAGAAAGGTTACACCAGTCATTCAGTTCAATCACATTTTCATTTCCTTAAAATTTGTTTCAGCAAACCTTTGCTTATTTTTTATGCACACACACACATTCATCTGTAAAACATGAACATTGGAATGGGTAATTTTCAATCAAAAAAATTCTACACTGTTACAACCAAATAATCGATTCTAGAAGTACATCATTCAATGCAGATATATCTTTCAATTACTATCAGCAACATTGTTCTACATTTTAATGTACAGCATTCTTTCAACTTGCAATGCTTTAAATTCAAATAACATAAGTAATCAGTAAAACATGTTGAAAATTGAAATCTGTATTAGGAAAATATTTTTTCTGTATGCCTAATCAGCATTTTTCTCCTCTCTTCATTGAAGAAGCAGAAAAGGCTCTTTGATATTCTTCCCACATCTCAAATATTTATTTTTTTAATTAATTTACTTCATTTACAATATTTGTACAGTAACTGCCTTCCCCTAAGTGATAAATGTACATGAACTAGAAAGTATCCCATAATATAAAGTAAACCTGTTGGAAAATTATTTTCACATGGGCATCTATGTGTCTACTTCAGCTGTGCTGTGAAACAGGTATTTTCTGTCAAAAGGTTCATTTTTGAAGTATTTGAGGACAACGTCCCTGGGAAGAAGGTTAACTTATGCAAACTACAAAAAAATAGAAAAGAAAAATTCTTTCTCCAAAAATGTACATTAGCTAAAAAAGAGAGAGAAAGAACCACATTCTCAAAGATCTGTAATTGGAAAATGGTTAAAACCTCAAACATGATGTTAAAGTAAAGGACACCTTCAGGTTTTAGATGTACATATTTTGTAGATGACTAAGTTTGTGAATCCTGTGCTAAATTTTAAATGGTCTAGTAGGAATAAATAGGGAGGTCCACATGAGAAGAAAACTTTATTTACTTATTTGGAGAACAAGTATTTATTTATTTGGGGGAAAATTCACAATAAGGATAGAGAGCTGAAGGTTCTCTGTTAGCACTGGAAGCTTCGAGCTGAACTCTAACCACCAACCAAGAGAGAGAGCAAGCATGCTTCCTAACTATTCTTATAGTACCTCAGACCATGCCCTAATGGGCTGATACAGAAAAGACTGTTGAATGAATGAATTCCCACAACACCTCTCCCATTTGTCTAACTAAATAAGAGAATTCTAAACCTAATACCAAACTTTATACAATAAGAAAAAATATCGGGTATTGTCCAGGAAAAAGAGGTAAAATCGTTCACCAAAATAGAACTACAACCAGCATAAACAACATCAAACAAGAAATGCATGCGAAATGTCCAGTCTAAAGTAATTAGCATATAACAGGGATTATAGCTTTCCTATCCTAAGGAGTATAATCTTATACTAAAATGTCTTAGGTAAGTTATGAGAGGAAAGTAACTATGGCTATCTAGTCTTTAATCCAATCAAAAAGCTGAGAAGGGAAATACTATTACCTGAGTATGCAGGAAGTGCAAACAATCACCTTCCAAAAGGTGCAAGAAATGACAGAGTTACAGAAACATCTGTCTACCTGGGCAATCACCCAATGTCTCATTTGCAATGTTGGGGCAACCAAGTTTGACTGAGGCCTAGAGCATCTGACAGATAATTTTCATAGGTAGGAAAATTCAAGACTCTTCTACCCTGTCTTGCTAAGGTTCAATAATTGATTTTGTTTATATCCTGCTTATTCAGTTTGGCCAGGGTACATATTGTCAGCAGTTGAGGCAAGGGAAGTTCTTTGCCAAAAGACCAGTGTTTTCAAGAAAAAAACAAGATACATGTGGAGTGTCTTCATTGTCAAACATTCTCATTGAAATAGATCAGTGCCAGAGAAATCATCTCTCACATCAGCAGAATCCTGAGTTATTTAAATGCCATGTTCTATGATTCTTTGAAGTGTTTCAAGATTACCTATGTATGCAGAGCCTGTCCAGGCAGAGTGTAATCTCTGTGCATCTAGAGAACTTGAATAGCCTAACTATAAGTATGATAACATGGGTGAATATTGACTTGTAATTCTTAATACTTATATAGCTTAAAGACTAAAGCTTTGCATTATAAAATTAAGCAATTTTTAAACAGATGGGCAGCAAATGAGAACAATAAACTCAAAATATAAGCAATACATTTAAGTATCGTGACCAGAGGTAAAAATGTATAGTATAATGTGATAAATATATCCTAAAATTGCATCAATGTAGAGAATATCTTAAGGAGAGGTGTGGTGGCATTTCAATTGTATTTTTAATAAATAAAGCTTGACTGAAGATCTGAGAGTAAAACAGCCCCACTGGTAAGTCTTACAGACCAGGTAAGTGTAACACACTCCTTTAATCCCAGTAGCCACACTAGTTTGCCATAGAAACTGGGCCGGCTGTGCATGCCATTAATAACAATGGTGAGGGCCTTTAAGGTTTATAAAACCAGAGGAAACAGCTCAACCAGAGTCTCATTCTGAGGCAGGATTGTTAGACTGAGATCAATAAGAGATCTTGGACACAAAATTTGCAGAGATAGTCTAAGAAATGCATATAGTTGTTAGTCCTTTTCATTTCCTGATATAGTTAGAGCATAAGACTGTATTAACATCCAAATATTTCTCTTGCAAGATCTTACAAAAGCAAGACGGAACTTAATTCTAGATGTTTCATCCTCCCTATTATCTAGCCTCCCAAGTTTCAGAAGGTACAATCAGACAGGTAGGGGATAACAAAGCATCAATGGACTTATCTAGTTGTGGACTCTACTAAATGCAAAGCCAATTTACTAGGAAAGATATGCCTACTCTGTATAATTGTGGCGTGACTGGTAGGAGACAGGAAAAGCTATTTGACTGGTAATGAGCTCTGTACTAAAGGAAGGATTCTATATCTTGTACTGTAAGCCCAATCAAAAATATATGCCTACAGAGCTATTGGCCCATTATGAGCATTTGCTAATGTTGTTTAACTAAATTGACAAAAAACATCAAAATTTCATCGTAATGCCTGCTTACAAATTAGACAGAATATACTCAGCCTTAATAAGAAAAGGACCTTTTAGTGAAAAAAGCAATTGCAGCAGAGACTCGAAGCTAAAACAAAAAAAAAAAACACAACAAAACACAAACAAAAAAACAAAGCAACAACAACAAAAAAACAAATGGTGGGAATCAGTGACAGATTAGAGTGAAGGCTAGACAGTACCTTTGTACCACCCACTCTAAGGATCAGTGACGACTATGGAAACGTAGAGTAACAATGCGAGAATTAAAAGATAGAAGGGATGCAATGTTATAAAATTTTTTGGGGGGGACTGGCATAGGAAATGCAGTTACAAGCTCATTTACTAAGACGACTTTCATTTGGCCTGCACATAATCGATCCTGTAAAAAATTAGTGATGGATCAAAGAGAGGCTTATTTGGCCTCTTAACTACTGATGGTTTCTTGAAGAGTAAGATCTTTGTTTTTAGTTGTGCACCTACTACTTATGTCACAGAGCTTCAGTGCATATGTCGAAACACATGGCCTCACAGATGATCCTGGTCAATTCAGTTGGTAACAATTGCAATAAATAAAATACAAATTGAGGAATAGATTTGTATAGACTATGTACTAGACAAAGGTTAGTAAGGGATAAGAGAAGGTGGAAGATATGGGTAATCAGAATACACTATATACAGATGTGAAATTACCAAAGGGAAAAGTACTAGCAAAGTGTTCTTTCTTGTTTTCACATTCTGTAGAACAATACTTACAAGAATAATAGTGGCAATCAAAGTCTTTACGCATTTTTCAGAGAACATACATTACCAAAGTGTAGTGCTATGCTAGGGTAGTAATAAATTTATTCACAGATGATATCTATCAGTGTTCAAATTCTGATATTTGAAAAACAAATTCTTGCCTTGCTCTGATATGAGGGATTTGAACTAGACTTATTGTAACTTGTTAAGCCATGTTTGATTAATGTCCCTCAGACACTCTTATCTGAGGGCAACAAGAGGAGAAATGGATTTAGAAGAAAGGGCCGATTGGGAGGACCTGAGAGGAGTAGGGGGAGGGGAAACTGAAGTCAGAATAAAATATATGAGAGTAGAATTAAAAAGAAAAACAAACATATTGTTATATTGCTCTGAAATTTAAATAATGATGGTGAACAGTAAATGAGCGAGAGGAACTTATATTACTTGTGCTTCAGAAATGGATTCACAAAGAGTCAAAAATAATAATATTAAAGTATTTATTATTAAAAGCAGAATTTCACTAATTTTCTTTTTCTTCTGCTATGGTCCCTAAAGCAAGAAGTATCACATTCATGCATGCATATGGATTGTTGTGCATTTTATGGATGATGTTCTCTGAAGACTTAGGATGCAATAGGATATGCTTTCTTTATGCCAACAAACATGGTATTATTAGGAAAGTTACAAAAGATGTATCCTGTGAAGACACAATGAAGGACAAGGCAGCTATCAGGGAGCCTTTTTCTGTAAGGATGGTGATCTTAGTTAAACCAAAATATTCCCTAATATAAATTTATATTTATAATAAAAATAGTATTCAAATAGTATGTATTCATGGAATTTTTTTAAACGGTGTCTCTCCTTGTAGCCTTGGGTAGACTGATGCTCACTATATAGAGCAAGCTATTTTCAAACTCACCAGAGTCTGCCTGTCTCTCCCTCACAAGTGTTGGAATAAAAGGCATGTACTATGATGAGATGCTTATTTTAAAATATATAAAATATGAAATTTTAAAATGTAAAACACATGAAAAGGCTATAAGGCTATATAAACTAACTATTGGTAAATATTACCATCCCATTCATTTTTTGTGTTGCTTTCTGTGCTCAAGAATGGACCATAAGACATAGAAGAAAACTCACTTTAAGATTTTTTTTTTTAAATAAAGAATGGGGAAAAGGGAAAGAGAGTGCACAGGCCTGTCTGGAAGAAACATGATGGAGAGAGGTAGAAAAGCAGGCATGTTCGCTTATACAGGTAGTTCAGTATATGCCTATAGTGGCTTATGTAGCCTGCCACACATGTGTGTGGATTATGTGGCCATGTTACTAATGCGCATAGATTACATATGGAGTCTGCCCTAGGGTGACTAGGCATTTCGCCTGAAATTGACAGCCATGTCTGAAGCCCTGGGAGCCCAGATGTATTGGAAATAATAGCATTCTGCAGCAAAGATACCTTTTAGAGAATAAATTCATGATTAAAAATGTTCTTTGGCCATCTAGAAAAGCTGTTTAAATTATACAACAATGGACAGCATAGGAATTTCTCACAATTCTTCAGTTTCTCAGCAATACTCAGGATCTGTAAGATGAGGTTAAATTACATTTTCTACACCTTATCAAGGCATGGGAAGCATAAATGCATAGAAGTTGATGAAATATGGCTCAACACAAGCATGCTCTGCTCCAGAATTGTAAGCCAAAAACCTACAATAGGTACCTAACTTTCAAGTGCAGAGTGCAGTCCATAAACACACAGACAAACAGTGAGGACACCACTTTTTTTAAAAAAATTATTTATTGTTTTTTTGGTTTTTTTTTTTTTTTAGAGAGAGAGAGAGCTTATGGCATTTATCCAAGGCTAGGTTGAAAATTTTGACAAGCCTAATCTTCAGATTCCTGAGTGTTGGAATTATATAAGGAAGCATTATCTGGAATATAGTTTAGAATCAATGTCCTTGTTAGGCCATATTTGGAAAAGCTTGAAACAAAAGTATCAGATGGTATCATCTTTGCACAACCAAATTCACATTTTATTCTGCAAATTCTGTGTATTCATGGTTTTGTCTTAACTTGCTAGATCCTTTTATAATATATTACAAAGATACGAAAGAAATGTATAAAAATTTCTGTGCCACTTTCTCATGATATCATAGTTTTCTGCCACGAACTTCCTAGCCAATTCTACGAAGGCAGTGTCCCATGATGCCCTCACCGTGTCCTCTATTCTTTATAGATAAGAGCATTGTCATTATCTCTTAAATAACAGGACATCCAATCTTTTGCTTTTACATAAATAGTTACAATTACTGGTAAAGATTCAATCAAGCTGAGAAAACAATAAAATTAGTACAAAGAGTGTAGGGTTTTTTTTTTTTTTGTCTCACCCTCCTGTTAAAACATAACTCACGTTCATTGCTGCTCAGGAAGATTGTTTAATGTCATCCGACAGGGCAGAGAGTATGCACATGGGTATGTTGTCTAATATCACCCTGTGTCTGAGAAGCAAAGGTGTCTGGAATGTTATGAGACATTTTTTGAGCTTCTTCTAGCTATGTCACCTCACAGAAGTTTTAATATTTACCTCTCAACTTAGAGTATCTTGGAGAAGTTGCCCTTTTATGGCTGGAGGGGACTTGGGGAGTACAAAATAAATTAGAGTCCTGGTGTGATGTTTTGCTTTTCTTTTCTTCCTGTAAGAATTATGCTTAACTGCTTCCTTTTGTGCACCCCTTTTCCCTTCTCACAAAAGGGCATTCATCCCACAAGGCTGGAGAAAACAGACTTTGTTGCCACTAATTAGATAGGGTAAGTTTTTTGGAAAAGGAGCTACAGTATCACAGGGATGCTTGAATTATTATTTTTTATGTAACAAGCATGTACCAAGTACTTTTTATTATGTGTTGAGTCTTATACTAGGTACACTCTGTTCTTCTGTTCTCAAAAATGTGTACTGCAATTTTAAGTATTTAGATAAGTATATTATTTAAACTTATTCCTGTTCACAAAACCTTTGAGAATATAGTAGAACAGTTAAACACTGGCATTTTATGCTTATAAAAGATACTAATTAACTCTTTGTTTCCTAGCAGGGTGAAGACAGAGACACATAAATATATATACACAGCCAGATAGACACATAAACAGAGAATATATGCACACAAAAACATGTTTTAGTACATCTATGTATACTTAAAAAGACAGGTAAATGAGTTAACATATATGTCCTCATCATTACAGTGGATATGATTCAGTGTTTTTATACTCTATCTTGATTCAAACAACAAAATATCTTTTTAACAATCTATAAGTGCATTGGTGTTGAGTCATGGCACATAATTTAAGAATTTTTTTATATCTCCATATAAAAAGAGAGTAAATAATTGTATTCTGAAAAGTGATAATTTATCCCAATGACATTATTTTTAAATATTATAAATTAAATACCATAGAATTAAAAAAATGAATATTGCTTATTAAGAAACTTGGATATGGACTGGAAAAGATTTTGAAAAGATACAGTGAGATGGAAACCACTTCTACATGTACTTAGTGAAAATGCCCTAAGATAAACCAAAATCTTATATGATCTATAATCCTGATCTCTGGTATTTTAAAATATAAAAACACAGTTTAGATTATTTAAGACACTTATGGTATTTGTGGAAATTTTGAGTGAGTTTTCACAGTAATTCATTGTTCAGGTTTCCTGATTTATTCCTGCTTCTCTTTCCAATGTAGCTTATGAACTGAAATATAGATATTGACAAGAAATCATGGATCATGTAGAGTAAACCAGCAAGCCTATTCAAATAAATGAATTAAAAATGTTAATAGTGTATTTAAGATAACATCAGATCAAAATATAAAATTTGGTGTATAGAGTTCTCTAATGGCAATAAATTATGTCTATTGGTTTTGCTAAAATTTATGAAAACTAAAATTTCCTCCAAGATTATAATTTTAAGGAGAAGAAGTACTACCAATTTTTTTCCTTAAAAATTAATATTCATGGAAACTTATGCTTAATACCTAAGTATTTAATTATATTAACATTTGAAATGATATATACTATTTTTCAGTAAGTTTCAATCAAAAATATTCTAATAGTTTCATAAAATTCACTTATTATTCATTTATAAATAATATTTTATATAAGTTTTAGTTTTTTGTAGCTTACAAAATTGTCTTCAAAAAGACAACTAGTGTTTATATTTTTAAAACAATTTGAGGAATATCTGTTTATGTTTTAATTAGTACATCAATAATGATGAAGTTTTTAGCATAAAGATATGTTCTGATCCTCTCTCAAGTTGACAAGTGAGAATTCACTTAGTAGCAACTGCTTTTGACCTTTTTAGAAGCAAATGAAGATGTGCTCATTGTAAGAATTCTTACAAATCTTATTGACGCATGATTTTGAGTATAATTAAATTTCCTTGTTACATACTTGAATAGTACATGTGCAAAAAAATATGTGAAAAGGAAATAATTATCTATATTATCTCTAGGCATTTCAAACATCTCAAACTTATTTTAAAATAGACACCAGTCTTAAAATTTCATTTATTATTCAAATTGCAAAAAATCTCCTTATTTACTTTGTGATAAACATACAAATATTATTTTCCATTCTATGTGGTTTTGATATTATTGGATATGTCCTACAGTTAAACCTCCAAGATATTAAGAAGGAAATTTAGGTTCTTAAATTCAAATGTTCACAGAAGCTGATTAATAGTATTTTAAGTTGTTAAAAATAAAACTAAAGATACAAAATGTTGGGATTGTAGATGGCTGGAAATTGGCCAAGTAAATATAAAGATATACAGAGGTAGGTATTCTAGTGTTTTCCAGTTTGGATATTGTGTTGAAAGTTTGGTCTTTAGGAATCTTGTACTAAAAGGAGTAGTCATTGGAAGTATTGCAGACATAACCAGGAACCTGACACCTTAGTATCTCAGTGACTTTCTGTTTGCATTTGTTATTTCCTTCTTTCTAGTGATTTCCTCCATGATCTATGTAACTGTAAAATCTTACCAAGATATGAATCAATGAAGACACTCCAGCATGCACTTTCACTCCCTAAACTGTTACATCAAGCATTGTTTCCCTCTGGCATTTTTTTATTGGTAAAATAATAGTGAGAAAAAATCAATAGTATCTTTTTCCATTTTTGATGCTATGGTTTATATAACTTAAATAAATAAGTAAATAGATAAGCAACAACAATTAAAAAAACAAATATTTAGTTTTTTACTTAGTACAAGGTTAGGTGTCCTACATACAATAAGGGCATTCTTAATTTATTCCCACATAGTCAAAAGAAGAAAAATCACAAAACACCTTCAGTGCAATAAAAAGAGCAGCCATACTATCCCTTATTGTATTCTGTTGATAATTTAATCTTTCCAAAAATATCATATTACTCATTCACTAAGCCATTGCCCTCATGGGCTAATAACAATTAAACTTCCCACCTTACGAAAGTGTAAAAATGTATATTGGGTATCCATTGTACAAACTATGAGGGTCACATTCGAGCTATGACAATTTGTCACAGATGATTAACATTAAAGGTGCTAACATTTTAGATATGTTGACCGTGCAATTGTGATAACCCATAAATCATTAAAAAGAATTGTTTCATATCTATAGTAGTAAAATATAAATTTGAATTGCCTTAAGATGATTCTATTGTAATATGATAGATAATGTGTAAATTCATTTGAAGAACTAAATTGCCATGCTTCAATATTCATAATACATCAATTTAAAAGGACATATATGCTATACTCTAGTAAAATGTGAGATTATATGATGCATCATTGATGATATTCAAACAGTAGAGAGAATTAACCTTACAATTTATAATACCTGCATAACCACACAATTTTTATCTTATTTCTCTTATCTTTAATCAATAAGTAAGATCTAAAATTCAGACTATTATTTTACTGGCATGTTTAATGCTTCTTGACTCATATCACTTCTAAATATATAGTAGCACCATAATATACTAACACATGTTGTCATTTGAATCCATATTTATAGTACAATTTAAATGAAGTGTTACATGCATTTTCATTAAGAATTGATTAATCAGAATATATACACATGCAAAACATGCTTGTTTTTAATGATATAAAATACCATGAGAATGTCTGTGACACTGTGTGTGAACATTTGTAAATGGTGATCAAAAGTAGGCTTTAGAAATGTTTCTGTCCCCACTTTTTCAAAACAAGATCAGATACTGAACATGGTACTAACCATTCTGATTAAATTAGGTAGCAAAAATTTGCTATATTGTGCTAAACGTATAGATATTTAACATGCCAAGTATTTATGTGACTACCAGCAATTCTGACATAGGCACAAATGCTGGTGTTCGAGAACTCGCCTATTCAACCATCACTCAGGTTCAAAAATAGATATTTTAAATATTGTTATTTATGATAATATACATAAAGGAAAGAGGGTACTTTTAATAATGTGTTTCTTGGGGGGAGTGGCAAGAGGGAAGAGAGAGGGAATTGGGATTGATATATATAAAATAAAAAAGAATGTCCTAAAATATTAAATTAAAAAAAATAAAGGGATTTGTTCTTTAATATAAGTAATTTTTTTCAAACTTTTGAACATTCAAGAACATTTTGAGCATTCAAAAACTAATTTGTAAAGATATAAACAGAAATGTGCTCAAATGTAAGCACAGATAGGAATATTTCAATGAACTTAAAAATAATACTTAATAGATATCATCTTTTATTTTCTTCTCAACTGTTCAAATAACATCTTAATTGAAACAGCCCTGTACGTTCTACTTCCCAGTTCCACATTAAATCATAGAAGAGCCTTCAGTTATTTAATTATTCTTTTATGTATATGTAAAGTAGAACTGGATAAATGTTAGAAGAAATAAAGTTACACAAGTTTACTAAAGATATAAAATAGAAAAACACTTAAAGTTAATTAATAATAAATAGTATTAATATATTATTCTTAAAATTGTATTTACATAATGCAAAATTGAAAAAGTAACATTTTATTGAATAAATCCCTGGGTGCTTTATATAGAATATTGAATGTACATAGTGTAGCAATATATAGATGTTGAAGATTAACTTAATTTGTCTAGGTTTGAGAGAATATATATTCTGACTTTCTTATAATACTTATTTTCTTGTATTTATGTTTTGTAATGCATTTTGTATGAATAGGTTAAATTGGAATATTTAATAAATTTATTCCAGTGATGGCTTTGTATTTCAAAGTAAAAGTATTTTATATTTATTCTGCAAGGCAAGAAATGATAAACTTACTTGTATTGGTTCATTTGATACAGGAGAAAAATTGAGTAACAGAGACACATGGAAATTCACACATGGTTAAGCAGGTCACAGAGTTCCAAGCTTAGATATATTTATTTGTAATTGATATAATTTTTACTATAAAGCAAAAAGTTCACATGTTAATTATTAAGACAAACTTTTCTAAATTCCTTCTTATGCCTTTGTCCTATTATTTTATGTCTTTGAAGAGCCTTATTTTCTCTTCATTAACATTCTGATTTGCAAGCAGATATTTCAAGAGTTTTATATTTGTTAACTCATAGAAGCACCGTCTGGGGATTGTTTTACATTCTGTGTATTCTTGATGCCATAAAACATGACACTGATCCCAGCTTATATTTTAAGTGCAGATATAGAACCACAAGGAATAATATGCATATGTAAATAGAAAAAAATGCATGAATGTGCATAAAGATTTAGGTGTTTATATGTATTGGAATATTTATATACATCATCTCTAGAGTGTATACAAATACACATTTCTGTCATCTGTTGACAATTTCATCATATCACATGCTGAAGAATGTAAGACCTGTTACTGTTACAAGTAGATGTGACTTTAGATAAAATAAAAAGTTCATTATTGTGAAATTACTCTAATGATATATTCTTTTAAATTTAAACATCCAGATTGATTGTACTTAATGTACATATTTTCCATATCACTGTCTTTAGACAATTCTCTAACTATTTATGAGCTATTTATGAGCTATGTAAAGCATAACGTAGGCAGATAAGTCATGGAGATTACTACATATTGCTCACATAGAACTGGCAAATACCATGTGCAATATGGCATGGAATTTGAATCATTGTGTATGAGGACATTTTTCAAACACAAAATCATCTGTGATAATTAAAGTAGAAGGATAGAAGAGAGTCAGTGATGTCATAAGTGCACACCACAGGGTCTGGCACTGTTTAGAATAAGAATGAAAGTAGTATCCAAAAGTTTATTTGAAGTCTTGTTGCTTTACCAAGGAATTATCCCTGAAAAGTTGTGAAAGTTGTATGTGACTGTGTGTTTGTATACAAAATTAGCATTATATGGATTGAACAGGCCGCATTACTTACTTAAGAGCACACACATATGGTGTGGGACAATTCTGTATTCTGTCAATTAAGTTTTAAATAAATGCAGATTGGCCAGTAGCCAGGCAGGAATTATAGACAGGACAACCAGACAGGAAGTAGAGGCAGGGCAATGAGAACAGGGGAATTCTGGGAAGAGGAAAGCCCATTGCTCTGCAATCCTGCCCAGACATAGAAGAGGGAAGATGTGACCTGTCCCACTCAAAAAGGTACCAAGCCATGTGGCTAACATAGATAAGAACAATAGGTTAATATAAGTTATAAGAGTTAACAAGAAGCCTGCACTAATGGGCTAATCAGCTTATGATTAACGTAGGCCTCTGTGTGATTTCTTTGGGACTTAACAATTGTGGACACCAGGCAAAACAGAAAACCCAACAACACACATACACACTTTATATAAGCGTACTGAATTGCTTTTCTTTATAAGCTGCCATGGTAATGATGTTTTATATTGGCAGGAGAACAACTACTAAGACACAGAATAACCAGATTGTTGAATTTTGGATGCTTTGTTTCTGGGTTTCACACTTTTCTTTTTCAAGGATTTTCTGATAACAAATTGATAGACAAAATGCCCTTTAGAAAGAATAAAAATTTGTGAATTCTCATAGTCTTTTGGACTTCAACCTAAAAAGTAGAAGAAACTCAGTACAGTAATATTTCTCTTTCGTTTTTGCTTACATTTTTTTTCTGGCAACCTACTTTAGATTCCTTAGATTGGTATTCATGCTGAATTCGCAAAACAAATTTTAACTTTCTTTAGTTTTCCAAGGTTTGTAACAATAATGTGGTGGGAGCCATGTGGCTTCCTTGACGAACAATGCCTAAGTATAGTGCAAATGGTTCTCTTGTGGCAAGAGCCATGGAGATCCTGTCCAAATTTGCAAGACCCTGGAACTACATAATTCTGAGCATGACCCCAGTAGCATTTGTGCTCTCCTTGCTTTCACTTTGCAGGCCATACTCCTGGGCTGAATGAGTCACAAAAGGTCATGAAGTTTACTATTATATATTTTCATATGTGTTCCAGCATGAAAGATTTCAAGCAGATTAGCTTTAAAGAAATGCTATTATGTAGAAGGTATCTGAAGTTAATGGGAATATTCTATGAACAGGGTATGAAGCTGAAACATAGAAGCTGACAGTTTTCTCCTTTCTAATAGCTTTGCCAACACCCTAAGAAGTTAAGGGAGATAGACAGAAGGACAAAGGACAAGCAATGCAACCTTGAAGAGTAAGTTTCCAAGTTATGTTACCTATTGTGTAACTGGAAAAGCCTAGTATACCCCCGGAGGGGATAGAGCATTACAAACTTAGATTGGATTGATCCAACTCTGGCTGGTGAGTTGATCATTAGAACTCAGACCCTACCAGATGTAAATATTAGTGACAAGAGAAAAAATTGTCTCTTACCCTGAGTGACACTGTAACAGCATGTGCTGCCAACTGTGCACATTGCTATATGCTGTAGCTGTGCCTAATTAGAAAGGCTCCTATGTAGCTTGCAGAACTACTTAAGCTCTAACAATAGAGATAGAGGTCAAAATGGAAACAGCTATCCTTGTAGGAACTGGAAGTCAGAGGCGAAATGAGATTGGAAAGAGACTGGCAATTTTTGTAACTATTTTTAGAAACTTAGAAACTAAAATCTGGTTGTAAAACTGTTCATGCAAATGATTTGAACTGTATGAATAAAGTTTATACACAAACTGTATAAACTTTATTCATACAGCTATCCTGGCCCACTTGTTTGAACAATAACAGGTGTTAACTAAACCTTCATGGCACACATCAGTCCCAGGTCAAAGAATCTGTCTGGAACATGGCCTCCAGGCAATGGTAACAAGGCCTCTGTTATTTGACAGTAGGTTGAAATCTGTTACCATACCTTTCTTTGTGGGAAAATCATGTGTGTTGTTCCCGATACTAATTTAGAATATGGAACCAAGTTCCCCGAGGTCATTGAAAGCAACTTCTGTAACCATGAATTTCTCAGAAATTATGTGATTTTTAGTCATTATCCACTTGCTTGCGTTTCTAACAGCCTTAGTTATAAGCAGCCAGCCACATAAAGGGTTGCACAAAGAACATTATGTCTTTTAAGTAATGGTTTCTCTAACTGATTGGGAATCCCTATATTCTCATACTTTCCATTCTATAAACACACTATCACAATTTTCTGACATAGAACTGTCAGCTAGAGCATCATTTTTTATTTTGTTTCCATTTAGTTAGAAATTTTGAAATAAAAATGGATAAGCAGAAATACAATATTCAAGTTTATATAAA
>JAQHUG010000224.1:1681444-1716958 GCA_028555095.1 Dicrostonyx torquatus | reverse complement strand
AAAAAATTTCTGAAGACTAAATTGGAGAGTTTAGTGGAATTTGCAGAGGAGAGTATAACAAAACCTGTAATTACTTGCATCATTTGGTTACAAGTGGGCACTCTTATGTAAATCTACAGTGAAATGGATCAAGAGGAACAAATAGAGATGCAAAATATGAAATTATAGAAGAAAAGTAGCACCAGAAAATATTTCATTGTTGCTAAGTCCTGTTTTCAAGGAGATAGAGTTAAAAAAAATTATAAACGCACTTGATACTAAATAGAATGTAAAGGAATGATGAGTTAAGGACAACACCCCACCAAGCCAAGCATTCACTTGTAAACAGGAATTAAAGAACAACCAGGCAGTGAAGGCAGCCATGAACAACAGAAAGCTGATGCAAATGTAATTCATTGGGGATGGATTTCTACTATATCAAGAAGCTGATTTTGCCTGCAACAGCCAAATGGCTATGGCTTAGAGGTCAAGGATATGAGAAAGATGTAGAGTCCCTTCCATAGCTAAGGAAAGCTGCAGAATCTAGATGTGTACCAGGTGTTTTCCTGAATTGAGCCTCAGAGAAAACATTGAAGTTTTGGTGAGCCTAGATTATATTTGGGAATCTAAGATGTTGGAAATGCCATAGTCCGGGGATACCTGCCAGGGAAAATTGAAGACTAGGTGTGAAAGCATCTCAAGAGAGAAGTATGTTATAGGTAACAAAGCTGCATGAATTTGAGATCTCAAGAGCCCTTTGCCATCAAACATGGAGATGCAGAATTTGGAGTTAACCCTACTGGTTTTAGGTTTTACTTTGTTAAAATATTTTCTCACTCTGCTCCCTTGTGTCTATTTTAGAAAGCTAATGCATATCCTGTGTCTTTCTGTGTTGGAAGTATGGGATTTGCCCTTTGATTTTGATTTTACACATTGTTACAATTAAGAGAGTGCCTAGTCTCAGAAGAGACTATGAGCTTTGAACTGTTAAACAGTGCTAAGATTGTGATAGACTTTGGAGACTTTGTAGTTGTATGGAATGAAGTTTTATATTTTGACATGACTGTATGCCTAGGAAGTAGAATGTGGTGATTTAAATAATGACCCACATAGTCTCATATGTTTTAATGCTTAGTCACCAAGGAGTTGAAGTATATGATGGGATTAGTTGTGGCATTTTGGAGCAGATGTGGTCTTGTTGGTGCAAGTATGTCACTGAGCATGGGTTTTGAGCTCCAGACTAGATTCTCCTGCTCTGTCTGTAGATGAAGAGGTAGCTTTCAGTTACTGCTCTAGCATTATGAGTACCACCATTTCCCTACCATGTTCCTGCCATGCCCTGCCCATGATAATAATGGATTAACCTTTTGAAACTGCAAGAAAATCAACAATTAAATATTTTCTTTTATAAGTGCTGTTTACCAACATGTATCTTCTCAGCAATAGAACAGTAACTAAGACAGTAACATTTAAAAATGAATAGTAGAATAAGCAATGATATGTCATGAGTAAACTTTTCATTCATTTATTGCCTAAAGGAGAAGCCAATTTTCTAATTAGAAAAACAATAACTTTGAAAAGAAATTTTAATATAAATAAAATATTTATTCATTTCCAAGTATGCATTTGTATTTTATATGTAGATTTCACAAGTATATTTATAAGAAAATATCACAGACACTGTAGATTAAACAATATAAATAATTCATCAAAGTACTGTGGACTGGGAAGGATAATATCAAGATGTAGAGTGCACTTCCTGTTAGAAGCTTTATTACTGTCCAGCTAAAACCTTTCCTATCTTTCTGTTACCATGTAGAGGTATAAATTGTGTTAATACAGCCAGTAAATTAAATAATTCAGTGGTAGATGCATCTAAGACAGAATGCAGCAACTGGTAAAACCATTATTACAAGCAAAGAAGCAAGCACACATCCTAACAGATGTTAAAGAAAGACACATTACAGAGCAAAGAGGATGCTCTAAAACTAAAGACTGTTTTTATAATGGAAGTCTCATAAAAGAGGTGAATTTTAAATGTTTTTGTGGAATAGACCTAGTCCCTTTTACCTGTTTTATGTTGGCGAGATTAATCAAAGGGGAATTATTATACCTATAGCTTTAGGTAAAAATGGACTTATGGTGGTATAGCATAGGTTTCCTCTGTACTAACTTTAGATTGTTCAAGTAGATTTTTTTTTTTAAAAAAAGGAGGCTTATATGATCATATCAGGTAAATATTTTCATGGCCAGGCTTGAACCTAAGCAATAAGTTTGGACATTACAGTAAGTAAAACGCTCATGGCTGGTGGGAAAATAGGCCACCCAGACATTTGTCTCATATCATAAGAGTGAGGCAAAAGCCAGAATTTTACTATTTTCCTTATCTATCTGTGTTCCCATTTCTGACCTTTCTGTGTCTCTGAGATCTGCCTTGCTCTATTTCCATCATGTCTCTGTATATGGGAGACATCTTGTGCTTCTGTTTCTTCTAAACTTTATTCTACCTTATGTCCTCTTATTGGTCCTCTTTTCTGACAGAGTCATTACTGGCTATTAGATTTCACCATTCAGCATTTGTGGGCAAGCAGTACAATTCACAGCACATATAATATAAGTTATTTGGCAAAATTTATTATTTTTAAATCATAGATTTTGCTACATTTTTCTGGTCAAGCATTTATTAAGCAATTATTGTGATTTTCTTTCATGTCCTTTTTCCACGTGAATTTTTACTAACATAATATTTTTATCAATTACTGAGACTTTTATACAATATACACCAATCACACTTGTTTTCTCTCAGGTCTACCCTCATGACTTTGTACCAACTCTTAAAAAAATAGAAAAAAAACAAAGAAACAAAAGCATCAAGACCTAATTTGTCTCCCCTATACTAATAGGAGACTGCTCAAAAACCCGAGGGTCACCCCCTTCTCTTGTGGTTTAAATAGATACATATTTTTCTGTCAATGAAACATTAAATTATCCTATGTATTTAGATACTATATGCACTGAGTTCCCTGAATATATCTGATATAAAGTTAATGGAATTCATTCAGCAATGTTTTGTTAGGTTCATTGTAATTGAATTAGCAAAGTCTTAATAAGTGATGAATTTCTATGATGTATAGAAATGCCTTTTTAATGGTCACTAAATGAGATTTCTGAAACAAAAATGCAATATCAAAATCTATATGCTAAACTCTGAAAGTGCCACTTTGAATAATTTCTTTGCTCATGAGGCTTTGCATTTCCTTAGTGATCTCAACATGGAACAGTTTTTTAAAAATCTATGTGGGTTTATTCCAACATCTGTGGTTAGATGAGAGTCTGTTGAAGACATTCCACTTTGATGTGTTGAAAGAAAAATATTACACAACTAAATTTAGTTCAGTTTATTTGAAGAAAGGAGAGTTTTTGTCTTGGGCAGGACTAAGAGCCAAAAGAAGTTGAAAAAGATCCCCATGACAACTAATGCAATGATATTTTAGATACTTAATATGGAAACAAAAAAGAAAAAACTTATCATTGGCTATATCTGGATATTTGCCTTATTTAGACTTGGTGTGATGGTTTATTTATCTTATTTAAACATGATATGATGGTATGTTTTCCTCATTTGGACATACTGTGTTGATTTTGCCTTATTTGGTCATGGCATGATTATTTTCCTCAATGTTATATTCTGACGTTTGTGATGGGATAAAATATGACATTTCAAATCCAATCCCATTCCTAAGTTGTATTTCAACTGCACAAGGTGTAGAGACCATCACAGATCAATGACCTCACACTTAATTTGATATCTGAGACTAGTTTGAGCCTATTCTTTTTTCTACACTCTGGAAAATGAGTTAGGTTGTGGTAGCTTTAGTAACTGCAATAAGGAAACCTTTAGCCAATACAAGTCCCAAGTCAGAATTTAGAATCATAAAAAGATGCACTAAAAAATAATTCAGCATAGTATAAAGTAGCTAGTGGCTATTAAATCCCAATTACTCATAGTTGCCATAGATGCTAACATTTCTATTATGATTCACTTCTTTATGTAAAGACTAAATAAATTATTATCATGTGATATCACGGAACAATTGTTAATATTGGGACTCTGGATTGGAGGAAATTACTTTCTCTAATATGTGTATTTCTCCTAATTATTTAATATATATACTCATATATATTCTCTCAAATAATTTATATAACCAAATAATATGCTAATATTATTTGGTTATATACATATATGATAACATACATATATGTTTCTAATATACATATATGAAAACACTGAAATCTACTTAATGTGGTTAATTATCTTTCCATGCCTTAGTATCTGTTATTTAAAATGGGCAAATGAGAAAAAGATTAATATTTACTTTTTTGATTTTGAGTAATCATATTCAAATTTATTTTATACTTGAATTTTTACTTTATATCCTTTATGGTAGTTTTTCTTATAAAGGAGAAATGAGCTGGGGGAATATTATGACTTATGCATTAAATATTTTTGCTAAAATATTAAGATGTAACAGGTTAAATTGAGATGTTCATTATACATTGTAGATCATTGTATTCACTTGTGCTATAAATAGAAAAATCTCATCTTTGGAATTTGTAATATTTACATACTGGATACAGAGTCCGTTTCATCTATAAGCTCTGAAGTATCCCATATACTCTTGAGCTTCCATAATTCACTGAGGTCATATTTTATATACTTGAATTAAGAATACAGTGCTTTATTCTATATATACTTCTCTAGTGTTGTAATGTATTATTCTCTGGAAATATCTCTTAGTATCTACTTATTTATGCTTAATTTCAGACTTTTGTATAAGGAAAATAATATATAGAGTAAGAAAGTACAATTATTATTCCAGAAGACAAACTGACTAATATAAAAGCCTAATCTTTTACATTATAATAGAAAGATAGTCACAATTCTCTTTTATGGAAATAAATACTTTCCAAATGAAAATAGTCATTTTAATATTTAATCATAGGGAAAAATATATATTTAATCTGTCTAAATTTCTCTTGAATATTCATTTTTATGTCATAAACTATTTAAATATGTAGGAAGATGACTGAGGACTTTTCTATGTAATTTTCTGATGCTCTCACTTTGTTCTAGTTTCAGGTATTACGCTGGATCCCTTAATTTGTAGCAAATAAGAAAGCATTAATGATACCCTATTATTAGCTGAATCCCATGCTTTTATCTAAATTCTCTTCATGCTTCATGGCTTTGCCTTAGTGAACAGTGTCCTTTATCCATCAATCAAATCTCATGCAAACATTTAACTCCACCAAAGTTTTTCTGTCTTGTGCCTATTTATTCCTCCACTCTGTACTCAAAAGTCTGAAAAGCAGTACTTCTCATTTTTATTTTTTGTGTCTATTATTTTACCTTATCAAGAAAGCCATAAATTTAAAAGAACAGAAATTTTCAGTTTTCCAGGCTAGTTTTCTTTCACTTAATACTATGGATTCATTATTCTTCTGTTTTGCCATAAGATCATTCATATATTTTTATTGCTGAATATTGATTTGGTCTACATCTGAACTATGGCTTAATTTCCCACTTGATTATTGAAAACCATCTTGATGCTAATGAGTGTTATAAACATTCCTGTAAAGGGCAAGTATGGACATAGGCTATAAATTCTTTTGGATAATACACAGGTTTGTGATTACTAGATTGTATGAGAAAAGACTGAAGTTTTTGAGAATCAGCTTTTCAATCTTCCAATGAGACTGTGTCATTTTCTATTTCCATAAACAGTTACATTGAATCCCCATAGATAACAGAAAATGGAAACAATTCTGAAGCAGCACCAGCTCACTCATGAAGAATAGGAATGGCTCATGGATGCCACGGCCAAAGAGGTGTTTACTAAGAAGCCCATGCTCTGGGACCAAATCGATCCCGACCATAGCACTCGGGCATGCAGGATAGATACACGGAGTTCAGTAGGAACCTGAGAGATGATAAAGATGTACTGCAAAATGAAGAACTCAGTGCTATTTCAGGACCCAATGAATTTGCTGAATTATACAATAGACTCAAGCAGATAAAGCAATTTCATCAGAAGCACCCAAATGAGTTCTGTGTGCTCAGGTCGGCAGAACTGGAGGAGCTCCTGAAACCTAGGAGAATCCAAGAGAAGAGGCACTTTGTTGGAGGTGCCTTTTTCACAGACAAAAAAGGATATGATCGCTACCTTGATCTCCATGACTGCTACCTTATGTACCTTAACCTTAATACTTCTGAGAAATTGGATTACATCACATATCTGTCTTTCCTCGACCAACTATTTGGCATCGCTAAAGAAAGAATGCTGAGTATAAGAGATACCTGAAAACATTGTTGAAATGCCTTCAGGATTACACAGAGTGAAGCCCCTTTAGGTTCAGTAGGAGCTCTTGGGGAAGATTCAGACTGACTTTGAGAAGAAGGGGATAATGGTTGCTTTCCTGGATGGTCGAAGAGACAAGTAGTGCCCTGACTCATGCTGGAGCTCATCTTGACCTCTCTGCATTCTCCTCCTAGAAGGAGTTAGTGTAGGATAAAATCTGTACTGTTTGTTTTAGGCTTGAAATGTGGCTGGGCACTAGAAGAGCGAGCTCAGAGGCTATTCAACACCAAACGAAAGTCCCTGGAGGCATTCAACATGTCTCTGTTTGCCTTAAATCCCAAAACAAAGAGTATGAAGAGACACACTGAGAGGAACAAAGATTTTCTGGAAGCTCAATTTATGAGCATGTGGAGATTCTGAGGGAACAGCAACAGTTCACTCATGAAAATGTCCAGCGCAAGCAAGCCAGGAAAGAAAAGTGAGAAGAGAGGGAGGAGCAGAGGAGACCAAAAGTGAAGGTGCAAAGAATGAGATTACTTACAACTCCCAAAACCCTTCCCCCTACAAGCTGTATAAGCTTCATGGCCTGAATACCAACTACTGCTGTGAGATTTGTGGAAACTACACCTACCATGGACTGAAGGCCTTCCAGCAGCACTATGCTGAATGGTGATATGGTCATGGCATGAAGTGTTTGGGTATGCCAAACACTGCCCACTTCGTAAATGTAATGTAGATTGAAGAAGCTGCTTCTTTGTGGGCCAAGCTAAAACTGAAGACTTCAGATCGATAGCCAGCTCAACACCAACGAAGAGAATGAGGACTCCAGTGGAAAAAATATCAAAAAGAAACCAGGACGATCTGAAAAGACAAGGACTGCTCTAGCGGTTGGCTAAGCACCGTCTTCCCTGAGATCTGCTTCTGCTTTTTCCCCACCAAATGTTAAAGACTTTTTGTGTGTAGTGTTCAGTCTAGCGTGAATCTTGTAGAAACAAGACATGCTGAGAGATTGCAGATTTGTGATGTGTTTTATCTTTGCTTTATATTAAAAAAGATCTGTGGGAAAATAAAAAAGAAGAGAAAATGCCTTTTTCTCATCCTCTATAAAAGTTAATGCAGTAAATAAAAAAGATTTGGGAATATTTATAGTATGTTTAGTGGTATTTTTATACATTTTTTTCTAATCTTCTCTTAAGGATTATTTTCTTTAAAAATGAAGAATGTTCTTTAAGGCATTTTAATCTCCTTATTAAACTGTGCTGCCTCTACATTATGTTGTTTTGCTCATGAAAGTTACTAGATGATTTTCTAATTTATAGAGCATCAGAAATACATTCTAGGCAATATGAGTTTGGATATGATAAAATGAATTTTTATATACAGCAGTTATGATAATGCTTTTGACATATTTGGTCATTGTTTCCTCTAATAAAGTTTTATTTCATGTCATATATAACTTAGTAAATGTCCAGGTCCTGAAGAAATAAAGTAAAACTACAAAATGAAACCATAAAGTTAGTCCTCCTAGGGACAAATTGGCCTCAAAGCACAAAACTGTTAAAAGAAAATAATATGTACAAGTTTACAAGTCAACAAAGCTTATATTTGATTTTGGGAATACACACATAAAATATTAGAATTGCCTCTGCTGCATGAAAGTCCAAAAGATTTATCAAAATAAACATAAATTGATCAATAAATGCTATCAGCTTATGGGAATTTATATTCTTTTTATAAACATATTTGCAACAGATAGCTAGATATAAATATCAATATTTACTTTTAATGAATTTCAGTATAATTGCACCATACATCATTTTTAAATATCCCCAAATATAACTGGACTGACATGAGAATATTGGGAAAGTTATACAAAATAAGAACCATATCATAAATTGCTGAAATTCATGTAATGGATTCAGTAAGGATGCCAAACAAAATTATTATATAAAAGTTTGTGTATAAGATTTTTTATTTAGTTGAGAATTTGAAAATTATGTATAAACTTCAATTTTATGAACGTTTTAGTATTATATACGTTAAATCTAAATATATGACCTGTAATCAAACTTTATGACACTAGATGTATTCTATTTCAAGGTCTTCAGCTCCTTCAGTGAATTTTATTTCCATCTCCTAATTGCTTTAATTGGCTATTTATGGAAATTAAGAATGAACTAAAAAACAGAAACTTTGAAATTTAGAAAAACAGTACCAAATAATACTGCTCTATTTTTTAAAGAGATTTTGTCTTATCAAACTTTTGTGCCATATACTTTTAACCTTTTTGCATATCTTCTTGCTAATTATAAGCAGAAAAATTATCAATAATATACTTAAAATGCATTTATTTGTGGACACTTTGGGTATTAGTCATAATTTTATTTACCTAATTTGTAAATATTTTAGGTTTATCATGATAATTTTAGAGAATATTAACACGTGGTTAGAGAATTGACTTATAAATTAATAGAATATAAAACAAAGAAATATTATCAAATGAATATGTATCAATGTACATCCAAGGTAATAAGAGTCATTTGTGTGTGTGTATGTGTGTGTGTGTGTGGGGGGGTTTACTGCTTTCACTGTCCTAGAATAGTTCTTCACTAAATTTAGCTTTGTGAAAATATATCCTCAAGCATGATTGCATTTACATGTTTTCATTAGAATAGAACCAAAATGTTCTATTGATGTATTTTCTATTCTTCTTTTATGGTATAAAAGGAGATCTGAGTTCCTGCAGCACAGACTGTATATGGCTGATGCAACATAAAAATTTACTATCTCATCTAATATACAACCAAACTGCCTACATACGGTCTAGAATCTGGGAATCATGGTAAGATTTTTAAGTTAGATTCCACTATAAACTCCCTGTCCAAAGCTTTATAAAATAATGAAATTTATTTGAAGAAAAACATACACATGATACAAAAGTTTAATTAAATACTTAAGTAGGCAGCCATGTAGAAATACTAAATCTCCAGAGATTTTTCTATAAATTTTCTAAAGTCAGAGAAGAATGGATTTAACTATAAAACATACTTTTGTGAATTATTTCCTCAAAATCATCCTTTCAGAATTGTACTTCCTTTTGTTAAATGAATAATGTTTGCTTTGCACCTTAAATTTTGTGACATAATCCAAAATTAACAACAACAACAAAGCTTAAAAGTATTCCTGTAATCCAGCATGCTGACCTTCTTTGTCAGATGTATAGTTCATTTATTTTGGCTTAAATACAATATTTACTACATTGAATCCTTTCAAACTTTTATTCACATGATAATATTACACATCTCCCTCAATAATCATGTAATAATTTATTTTTGGTACAAATATTTTGTAATTAGTGTATTCTGTTTTTCTAAATGTCTATCTTAGTAAATAATGTTTTAAACATATGGTAAATAATTTCATGCAACAACAAATAAACTTAACTTTCTCAACTACTCTGATATTAAGCATAGTATCAGTTTTAGTAAACAGCTTCGTTAGCTGACACTACCAACAATAAAAATTAAAGCCTACAGATCCAAGCTTCTTTTACCTACAACTGAATCCTTCAACAATCATAAAATTTGTTTTGAATATTTTATTCATATTTTAAACTCAATAATACATAAATAGGTTATGTTAGATGGCAAATATGGTATTTAAATTTTAAGGTGGATTACGGTGGCTAAACACATTACCCAATACAAGAGATGCAATGACCTGCTAATCTATACCAACGATTTTTAATCATTTGGAAGGAAAATAAGGATCAGGAAAAGGCATAAGTTGTGAAA
This sequence comes from Dicrostonyx torquatus, assembly GCA_028555095.1. Lineage (NCBI taxonomy): Eukaryota > Metazoa > Chordata > Mammalia > Rodentia > Cricetidae > Dicrostonyx > Dicrostonyx torquatus. Next base: position 1,706,826 of record JAQHUG010000224.1, on the reverse strand, counting down.
TATTCAGTTGGAAGTACTTACTTAAAAAATAAAAAAAATTCAAGAACCAAGAATATAGGAAAACTCTAAATGAAACTTTTAAACTTAAAAATATATGCTTTCCTAGAATGTACAAAGCAATTTCAGCCATGGTAACAACTTGACTTAGCTCTGTTGACACTTCTGATTTCAAGAATAGCAAATGACAAACACATTATCAAGCTATTGCATTTGGGGTGATCTGAGGGATATTTTTACTAGGTACTTTTGTATGCTAACTATGCATATATTAAATGCAGTTCCACTCAAGCTGTAGAAGTGATAAGCTTAATAGTTTCAATAGGAAGATATCTGTATTCAATGTTTGTTACTCAAGTAATCTTAAAATGATATTTGAAGATTATATGATCTCTATTACTCAATTTTTGTCCAGATTAAAAATAGTTTCAAACATATTTTAATCATATATGATTCCTTATTAAAAGAAATATTATTAGACCTTTAGCTCTTTCTCTACATCTGTACTTATTTCCTATTTTCACTCTGCTAAAAGATGCTTTTATTCTTTATTCTCACTTTTTCTTAAAACATGAATTTTTGTTTTTACATTATTTACTGTCCTAAGGTAAAATTTTTTGTAAAGAGGTCACTAATTAAAAACAAATTTCAGTATTATTTCAGTGTAATTAGTTCTTAATAGTAATACATTCCTATCCCAATGTTAACTTTTTTGTCTACTGAGCTGTTTGATCTTTTTTAATCAATGTATAAAATATGACGTGATACACACAAATATAGACAAATGTACATAATTTAAGATGCATTTAAATATATACTTTTATTTTTTCACCAATAAATTCTTCCTTGATTCAATGTTTTAAGTGTTACATATCCTTGGTCATGTTATGTAACTGACTTAAATGAGTTAAAAACTCAACACTTTAGTCATTATATTGTTTGTTTATGAAGCAGTAGTGAACACCAGCTATTCTGTTCAATGAAGCAGTATTTTAAATAAAGCATAACATGGGCCCCCTATTCATAATGGCACATCACTGCTCCTAGACCTTGATGCTCAGAGACATTTGATTGTTTTTGTAATTTTTCAAGAATTGAAATATAATCATCTGTGTGATATTATAAAGGTATTTAATTTAAATTGGATCAAAATTGTAGATAAGGAAAATGAATGGCAACATTATGATAGTATGCCTAAACATTAATACTTGGCTGTTTATCAAAGTTTCCTTAAATCAAATATATTATTATTATTATTTATTATCATTATCACCACCATTATGTTATATGAGTGTAATTATTACTACCTGTTTGAAATACTTTAAATACTCTTTTATAAATGACATCATCTAGAGTAGGCAGTTTTGCATTGAAATTACTTAAACAATTTAAAGTATATATGGTGAAATCTTCATTATTGCATCATAATGTACTAAAATTCTACTAGATGTCTAATATCCTGCAAATAATCAGTTAATATGAAAAAAATATGCTGGTTTTCTATAAGCTATGCAATTTCTTGGTACACTGAGTACAAACATTTTTCAAAGAGGATCTTAATACATATTCCTAACTAGGCTAGAGCTAACTTTGTAAACCAGGGTAACATCAAAGTTATCATAATATGTGTGTTCCTGTCTCATGAGTGCTGGAACCAGAGGTATATAGTACCATACTTAGCTAAGACAGTCAGATTTGATGACCTATGAAAAAATTACACATAGTTATTGTAGGAATTGCTAGGGATATGAAAAAGCTGGAGAGGGTCACATAGGGAATTGATGTTATATACATACATACATACAAATGGTATGAACATATGTGTGTGTATATATAAGATCCACATTTATCTATATATATATGTATGTATAGAACATTTATATAAAACACTTATAATGTGTGTAGAGTGTAGAATATAAAAGTATTCAACTGTATACATGTATACACTTAAAAACACTAAAATTATATTTTATTCTCTTTAACTCATATATTAATGATCACACTTTGAGCACCTGCATAAATGATTATTGAATCAAGGAATACTAGTATTAAATGAGACATCATTAGTCTCAATTAAATATATCCTTAAAATGAATTAATTCTTAAAATGAAAAAAACTGTATTGTTATAATTTTCCCCTATGACTGACTATGCACATAACCACCAACCAAATGTATCTGCACCTGTAACTTTGAAACTTTAATAACTTAGAACTGCTCTAATAGGCGTACTCCATCCATCTTCACACTGAGTTGAGCTGATTTAATTAGGGTTACTAATCTAGCCCAGTTGCATTCTGTCTATAATGTCAATGAACACCCATTTGGTTTTAGGAACATAATTGAGATTTTGATCAATTTTCTCACTTATTACAATAATGCTGAGGTAAAATGTCAGCGTGATATATCATTCAACCACTGAATGTAGATAAAGAATACTAAAATTCTAATAATACTCTGGGTATCCATATGTACTTATAAGCCACTTCAGAAACTCCCATTAGGCTAGAGATTGAAATATGAAAATGATGCACATATAATCTTGCTGATGAGTAATGATTCATTAATTTATCTCCTCAAATATTCCAGCAGTTGTATTCTTCTGACAAAGAAATCTGAGAACATTTTTATAAGTCATTATTAACATAGACATAAACGTAGTGAGATAAAGATGTGACATATGGCAATTTTTTTGTAGCTTTTTTCTTTAAAATATATCTAAATACTGATTTTTAAACATTATTCAAAGTTTTGTTCCTCTAACTATGATTTCACAACTGTTTTACAATGAGATTAAAGAATAATTCATTTTAAACATGCAGTATATCATCAATTGTTTCAACAAACTTCTTTTGTTCTTATGTGGGAACAAATTTGATCTCTTCCTTCAAAGGGCAAAATTGGTATAAGAATATCCAGTTTTTGTGATTTCCTTAACATCTGCATTCATTTCTAGAACTATGGAGCGTTGACCAGGGTCATTTGTTGTGAGGAGGCCGCTTGTTAGTTCTCAGCTGCTCAGACCTGAAATAACAACACAGAAACTATACTGTTTAAATCACTTGTTGGCCCATTAGCTCTATCTTCTTATTGGCTAGTTTTTACATTTTAATTTAAACCATTTCCATTAATCTTTGTATTGCCATGTGATTGTGGCTTACTGGCATATTTCTGAGTATGTCTCTGATAGGGTTACATGGCTTCTCTCTCACTTGACCTTTCTTTCTCCAAGGATTCAGCTTAGTTTTCCCTGCCTAGCTATTACCAGGCCAAGGCAGTTTCTTTATTCACCAATTACATTTACAACATACAAAAGGGAATCCCACATCACCTCCTTTTTACTGTTTAAATAAAAAGGAACGTTTTAACCTTAACATAGTAAAATTACATACAACAAAACAGGTATCAAGTAAGAATTATAGTTACAATATTTATATCTACTCTATCCTTAATCATAACTAAGGAAAACTATGACTATGACTGTGTATTTCCCTATATTTCTTAATTATACATTACATTTTTTTTATTTTTTATTTTTTTGGTTTTTTGAGACAGGGTTTCTCTGCAGCTTTGGAGCCAGTCCTGGAATTAGCTGTTGTAGACCAGGCTGGTCTCGAACTCACAGAGATCCGCCTGCCTCTGCCTCCTGAGTGCTGGGATTAAAGGCATTTGCCACCACTGCCAAGACATTATATTTTTAAGTAGGCTGCACAGACAATACCTTAATCAAGAGCAGAAATACATATACACAGCATAACAAAATTGATCTTAATTTTGTATCAATAAAGGAAGATCTATACCAATACAAATTATCCATCTCTATAGCAGCTATTTAAAAAGTTAACAATTCCCTAGTGGTGTCCCACATCTTAGCTCCAAGAAGAACAAGCATTTATTTTATCCAGGGCTTCTCTATAGGATTACTAATTCCATACTTTGTTTTCATGTTAAAAAGTGAGGCTTCCATTAAGTAATTATTAAGTTTGTTGAGAAGGGTGATCACACAGGAAGAAACATTCTAATTTTAATTTTGGATAATGAAAGGAAATGTGAGTCAGAAATACAATTCTTGTGAACTCAGTGTAAGAGAACTAATGCCAGTTCTAGGGCTAATTCTTACTATATACATCCCTTTGCTGGAAGACAGTGTTATCCACATTCTACAGTTGACAGGAATTTTCTATGGGCTATTGCCTTGGAAGTTGGAAGAAATAATTGTATTAGTGAAATTCTAGAAATCTGAAGGTTTGACTATGTATAATTTCTTTCTTTTTTCTTTCTTTCTTTTTTTTTATTTTTTTTTTTGGTTTTTCGAGACAGGGTTTCTCTGTGGCTTTGGAGCCTGTGCTGGAACTAGCTCTTGTAGACCAGGCTGGTCTCGAACTCACAAAGATCTGACTGCCTCTGCCTCCCGAGTGCTGGGATTAAAGGCGTGCGCCACCATCGCCCGGCATTGACTATGTATAATTTCATTAAAAGTAATATGGAATTCACAGGCGAGGAACTCAATTTTTTTTTAATGAACAAGCCAGAAAATAGTCAGTTATTATCAGTTTCATTTTTCTGGAACAAACATAATTGAATTATATGAAATGAAGCAAATTTAGGATAATTTGTAATATTTATAAATATATTTTTTAAAAAAATAACAGCATATGGTAAGTAAAAAACTGTCCATTTATTTATGATAGAATTATGCATTTATAAATCTATTAAGAAATGAGAATATCAGTTAAAAATGCAGGTGATACACATAATTTACTAAATTTAATAAATCAGTGTAGACAGTAAAATACTTGAATAATGTATTACTATAAAAGTGGGAATCATTATATTGTATCACTCTGCATATTCCTAGTCCAGAAAAAATAAAAATCATTATTTTATTGATTAATAATTTAATACATGTATACTTTTTTTCAGTGAATTTAATTCACTGAAATTAAGGAATTTCACTTCCTTAATACTTGTAATAACACCCAATTTTATGTGTTTTTTTCATTTTACACAGACTTTCCCTTAGAGTTCTAAGTATGTTATATAGTTGTAAGGTCATCTACAGTAACATGGGTAGATTCTTGATGGATAAATCTCCATGGGTCAATCTTTGGCAAAATAGATTGCACAACATTCTTGTACTATGGCATGCTCAAAGAATCTAAAGAACGATTTTAAATAAGGACTTTCACCTCATGCAAAATCATCTTTCATACCCATTTTTCAATTTATACTTACCTAGTTTCATTATTGAATCCACTCCAACTTCTCAATATCAAAAAATATTTTTAAAGTGTATTTTCCAAATATGAATTACTTCAAAATAATACATTATTTATGTTTGTATTTGTCTAGAACACACATTTAATCAAAATATTAAAGAGAAATTATTATTGCAGACTCATAAGCCTTTTAGAAATTTGGAAGTATCACTTTACTGTCTATAATATTTTCAAACCGAAAAGAAAATTCCTTTTTCAATTGCTTATTAAGAGTTAGCACTAAAATCCTCTCACATTATACCATATCACATCATACTTTGATAAAATAATTTAAAAGAAAATTATGGAATGCCTAGAATGATTTCACAAAAGCGAATAATATTTTCCAGACTGTCTGCTGCAGCTATGTCTAAGGGGAAATTTCAATTTTGTCAATTAACAGAAATAAATTCTCTTTTAATTAATGTAATTCTTAACTGAAGTAGGATCATTAGGTCTGGGAATATAGACATTTCTTTCCATTATGTATCTACCAAAGTTATACTTTGCATTTTCAAAGAAATCATGGTCAGACAAAACATTAAAGAAATGTTCACCTCTCTGTTTCCTAAAATGTTTGATTGTTTGTTCTCTGCTAGATACTTCATCCCCAATGTTTTGCTTCATTTCAGGATAGAAAAATGGAGGCCACGTTGTTGTGTATGAAAGTTATGAAAGTCATTTTCTTTTTATGAGCTAATTGTCTCAGGTATTTTATCAGAGATGAAAATCAGATTAGTGGAGGAAGAGGTATCAAGGTTTAGAGATGTTAATACAACTATCTGATGTGGCAAAGCCTTTGCAACCGTTTTGAAGAAGATGCTTGAGTGAGTTTGATGGAGTGAACTAAGTACACTATTAAACCTAAAATAATAACTTTACACGTGATTCTGGTAATGCCCCACATTATTAGAAGGCTAACTCTAATGGCGGTAGTATATGAGACACAGATGAACACCTATCTGAATGAAGACTATGCAAGAACTTTACAAAAATCTGTAATTTTCATGTCATGCTTCTAAAATTTCTGATTTTCCAAAACCACAAGAAAAAACCTGACAATATTAGTGTTGATGAGGCCTGGCAGTAGTGGCACATGACTTTAATTCCTGTACTCAGGAAACAGAGGCAGGCAGATCTCTGAGAGTTCTAGGCTAGTCTGCTCTACAAGAGCTAGTTTCAGGACAGGATCCAAAGCTACTGAGAACCCTTCCCCAAAAGGGATAGATAGATAGATAGATAGATAGATAGATAGATAGATAGATAGATAGATAGATAGATAGATAGATAGATAGATAGATGGTAGATAGATTGATTGATTAAAAACAAGCAAAAAAAGATTAGTGTTGATCAGAAGAAACCAAGTTGTTTTTTAAATTTTTACCACAATCATAGGTGAGATTCCTGATTGTTATCTCTAGTATCTTCATTTTGTCCAGGCTCACACACACACAACAGACACACCAAACCCCCACCACATCTAGTCTCTGAGATATAGAAGTAAAAGTTCAAAGAATATCTAACAGAGAATTTTGAGAGCAACCAAATAAAATGACATTCCCTGTCCGAAATGTCTCAAGTTATTTCAATACATACTTTCTTACGTTTACTTGAATAGATTCTCAGGTTTGTAGTAGCAATGTGTATAGTGTGTATAGTACAATTTAAGAAAGTTGTAGATATTGAGGTTATCCTTGTGGCAACACGTTTATAGATTTGAAGAATATAAATTTTATTGGACTACAGAAGCTTCTACCACTGAGATTTCAAAGAAAACTTGTAAGGTCAGATAGTTTTTAGTGGTTCCAGAGTCCATAAATGAAACCATCGATGGTATAAAGCATAGGAACTGTGGCAATAAAATTGAACCATGACTGAAAATGAAAGGAAGGGAGGTGGAATGAAAAGTGTGAAATCTTTCTCCTGGAGAACTATAGGTAGCATACAAATTGAGACTGAGGAATTACTCACAGGGTTGCATGTTCTGTATAATTTTACAATGATCTTTTATTTTTGTTTTACGTACATTTGTGATTTGCTGGCATGTATGTCTGTGTGAGAGGGTCAGATCTTAGAGTTACAGAGAGGTGTTAGCTGCCATATGGGTGCAGGGAATTTAAACCAGGTCCTCTGGAAGAGCAGTCAAAATTCTGGACCACTGCTCCATCTCTCTAATACCCTGTTCTTACACAGCAGTAGCTTTGTGTTTTTCTGAAGTTACATGTTTCAGAATGTTGTACACAATATAACAATAATAATAAATGACAAGTAGCAAATGGATATAAATTCTATATAGCAAAAAAAATGGCTAAATAGAGTTAGAAACATCCAGTTGAAAAAATTGAAGTAGACTGCATGAGGGAAAAAACAAAGGTAACATCAAATTGAGAGCCTAGAAGCACCAGGTACAAACATCCTGGGATGTTGGTCTTGTCACCTGGCATCCAGTACAAAAAGATCCTCTCCATTATGAACTTCATCCCGGCTTAAGGGTCACACAATTTTCCAATGTGTTGCATATTGAAGACAATCAGAAAGGTCTGGGCTTACACAATATTGTAGAATACCATATCTCACCTCTGTGGTCTCCTTATGTCAAGTGTAGACATGGAGGTTTCATTTGTACACCTCATTGATTTCTTTCATACTTTCTTTTGGAATAAAAATCTTCAACTTATTTGTGTTCTACCATTATATTTTTTGGATGGAAAGTCATATTGTATAACTACTTCCTATTATTCCTCAGACTGGACTTTAATAGCGATGGTGAGATAGTTATGATTCTGATGTGTGTTAGTAGACAAATATAAAAAGTTACAGAACAGGGCTGAATTTTCGTTTTTGTCCTATAAAATTTGTCTAATTTTTCATTTCTCATGGATTGAACAATACTGTAACCAAATCAAAAAAGATAAACATTTATTTTCAGACAATATATGGCATGTTGAAAGTGATTAATTTATAATGTGCAGAGTTAGTTGTATCAAATATTAAAAGAGAAAAATCATTCTTCATTAACATTAACTCCATGCATATTTTAAAAAGAAAATTGAGCATTTAATTAAATTATTGTTTATACAACAACCAAATTTTAAAAAAACAAGTAAATGTTCTAAAAAGTTTGACACTTTTGGAGTGAAGGGGAGATAGAGCTTAATAATCATACATTATATAGTCCTTAAGAGACACACACATGTGGATCAAACTACATTCTGAGATTTGGATAACATTCTGAGAAAAAAATGTAACCAAACATAAATATAAAATGTAATTCTTTTCATCTTTTTTGTAAGATTAATACTTGCATTTTAGTAGACATAAGGAAAAATGAATATGTTCAAATTGACGTAGAAGTTTCAGCATTTAGATCTATTATAACAAATTCTATAGTCATGAATTTAGAGTTTTCTTATGAAAGAAGAGTGTTGTAAAATATTGTCCTCCCTTTAAAAATAACCACAAACTAGGAAGGTACTTGAGCATATTTGTAGACTGGTGAGGCTTTGCAGAGCTAATAAGTGAAACAGTGAGTCCTACAATTAGTACAGTCAACTTCTCTGAAGCCAGTCCAAGACTAGGTAAAAAAGAGAGGCAGTCTTTGGTGCTCTAGAGCATCTCTCTTGTGAGGAAGGTTTACTGTTTGTCTGAGATTGAGATGACCAGCTTTGTTGCAGTAGAATACCACAGATAAGAGAAGGTCAAAGAATGAGAGCTGGACATATGCTGCTGTGTCATTAATTACTTTAGCTGTATTTTTTTTCGGAACCTGAAGATTAAGTATCTGAGAGACCCAATAGCTTATGAACATTTACAATAACTGGAAAAGAAAATTCTATAATCACAAAATCCATCTTGGAATCAATATTACAGGAAAGTTATTTTTAACTTCAAAAACTAAGAAACTGCATGTAGTAACATTAGCTTATACCATGAGAAAGGTAATTTTAGTTTGTAGAAAAATCAGGTATTTTAAACATACAAAAATTCAACATCTGTCATTGTAAATTACACTTTGACAAAATTTGAATCTCTGATATTTTCAAAGGTATAGTAATAAGTAAAAAACACTATACACAGAAAGTTTTGTGAAAGTTGTTTTCTAATTAGTTTATTTTAATGATAAAAAACTCGTAATTTTATAGCATAAAGGAAACCCCATGTTAAAGTAGAGCAGTGATATGAAAACCCTTCATAAGAATTATATGTCGATGATAATTAGGGTATAAAAAGATATCAAGTGCATTTTTTGTTTTTGTTTTGTTTTTTTGAGACAGGTTTCCTCTTTAGTTTTAGAGCCTGTCCTGGAACTAGCTCTTGTAGACCAGGCTGGCCTCGAACTTACTGAGATCTGCCTGCATCTGCCTCCCGAGTGCTGGGATAAAAGGTGTGTGACACCACCGGCTGGCTTCAAGTGTATCTTGCATTGGGAAAAGGTAAGAGAGTTACAGTGAGAGTCATTGCCTGCCCAGTAAAATAGATAATAGTTAATTTAAAATGCTATATATAAAGAATAAGGAAACAAGATAATAAAATAATTTTATTGGAGTAAGTTATATCTTGCTTATAGTTCACAGGACAGCATCAGTAAGAATATTTTATGAAAATATGGCTCAGTAACAAGCAGACCTGCTTGACTTGTGAGTGTGAACCAATGAGAAGTTGTAGAATTAATGTGACTTTTCGATGATAATGAAAATATGTTCCTCTTTCAGTAAAACCTAAGGAGTCTGTCCAGCTGTCCACAGAGCTATGCTGACACGTGTCAGTCTGGTATCACTGAAGAAGTTGAGTCTTTAGAAACATAGATTCCTTCAGGATCAGCATGTCCAATGTTATAAGATCTTGTCACTCACAACAAAAAAAGACATTCTTTCCTTGTCACCCAAATACTCTAAGAAATTTGTGAATAATGAAAAAAATAACTGTAATGATAGAGAACAGCTACAACATCAAGGTTTTAAATACAAAATAACTACATGTCAAGCAAGTGACAGCACAGCAGGTATTCAACTAGATGAGGACAAGGCATAGACTTATGCGAGCAATGTCTTATTTCAAAAGAATAGGTAATGTAGAAATACAGAGCTCAGTGTAGTGTTCCCACAGACATGAACACAATTTGATACTTCAGATCAGCTCACACTTCTTGCTACAAACAATGTAATATTTGCCACTTTCATTTCAGTTTAAAGCTCACATAGACTGTGATCACAGCATCATGAAGCTCGCCTGATAGAGTATGTGACTGTCATCATACACTGTCATCAAATGGTCTATTGAAAGTCAAAGAAAAGAGCAGATACAGAGAACTGCTTCTGCTGTAGTCGTCCATGAAGAGGACAACTGGAATGATCAGAAGAATCAGTAGCCAAACTAGGTTATTTCATGTAAATATATTCATGAGATTCTCTGTTTCATCTACACTATAATGAACTAAATTAGAGAATTACTTACCCTTGTTCCTGCTGTAGAGACACTTTTTTACTATTTCACTTGGAATTTTTTAAACTGCTGGATAAAATCACTGAAATAGATTCTTTACAGTCTCCCTGTCATAAATCTACATCCTATGAACTAAATCATTCCCACTAGGAGGTAGGCTCATAAATTATGAGCTATAAGAAAATATATAGACTTGGAAAAATTTAGAACACGTGTAAGTGTCAACTGGCACTCCTATCCTCTCAACAAACAGTGCATAATTCTAGAAAGAGACCATTGACTTCAGTTAAGTAGTTATATGCTCATGGGACAGGAGACTGCAATGCAACAGGGAACTCCACCTAACTTTTCATTCATATAGCTATGTGATAAAATCACTTTTTGTGAACAAAGCAGGTAGAAACATTGTTTATCCAGTTAGACTTTGTTTAGTGTCATAATTTCATGTAACTCTTTCCATTACTCTATATAAGGTGAATACATATTTATGTATCATGAAGAAAAATGCCATCAAGCAAGCTCTGCAAGCATAACTTATTGCAAATTACTGGAAAAGATTAAGAACTCAAAGTAAGCTAAGTGAGAATTTCTTTAAGTGCAAACAAACCACATTTTTCAAAGTAAAATATAATAAATTTAAACAAATCATTCACAAAAGTTGTTACTAGACTTGGTCATATGTTTGTATATGAGTGTGAATATATGTGTAAACATGGGTAGCAGTAATAATTGAAAGGAAGAAGAGATGATTTTGGGAGGTATTGAAGAAGAAAGAAGTGGTATAAATGATAATATAGTAGTTGTGTAGAAATTCTGAAATTAAAATATTTAAATTAAATAATAAAAAGAGAAAAATTGAAAAATTTACTAATGTAATTAAAGTGAATACTGGAATAAAATAAATATATTTAATATTGCTGTATAATATGCATTGCCCTTTTATGTCTTTCTGGAATTAAACAATTATGAGAAAACCTAAAAAATATACTTTATATTTTCATAATATTTGACTGTTTTTATTTTGTAGTTGTGAACATTTTCTAAAATTTTAATACTAGTTTGTAATCCAAATTATCTAAAATGTCTTCAAAAGGTCTGATCATTTATCCTCATGCAATTTGTCTACTTTATTTAGTTATTTATGGAGAAGAGTAATCAAGTATTTAATAGATAATTTTATTATTATTTGAAAGTATAATGACCTTAATTTCATCTAAAAGCTATAGATACTATAATAAATTATGGTCATTTTTATTAAAGACCAATATTTTTCTTTCTTTAGATGATTATTTGTGGCCTTTTCTATAATTCTTGAGGTAATTTTGTGTCTTTGACAAATAACACTCTTTGGGTAGCAAAGGATATTCAAGACATACTAAAATATCAAAAGTTTGGCCCTTTTAAATTTTGAATTAAAATTCTTAGAATCATTTATATCCAGTAATATACTATCTCATGTAAAAACCATGTATACTAATGTAACTTTTTACATAAGTTTTAAAATTCTGAGGTATAATTCTTAGAAAACTTATCCAGGAATATACTATCTCATAACTAACATAACATTTTACATATGATTTCATAGATTATAAAATATTTATGTATTTTGAAATTTAATAAAAAATTATGTCCAGCCTGTAACTTCTAAAGGACATTAAATAAATTAAGGAATCTTGAAATCATTAAAAAAAAACAATTACAAAGAACAAAAGAAACATTGTACAGTAGATACACTTGATAGCAACTCTAGTGAGCTTTTATAAACATTCAAAGATGTCCAGAGTCTTGATCACAGGGTCACAGGTCTTGAAGAAAGAAAATTTTTAATTACTTGAGTATTTCATACAATTTGTGTTGACAAAAATATTACCTACCACACTTAAAGATCACCCAATGCCTTCTCTTTCTCTCTCTCTCTTTTATTGTTTTTATTGAGCTGTACATTTATCTCTGCTTCCCCCTTCCTTCCCCTTCCCTTTCTACTTTCTTCCATGATCCCCATGCTCCCAGTTTACTCAGAAAACCTTTTCTGTTTCTACATTCCATGTAGATTAGGTTCATGTATGTCTTTTTTATGGTCCTCTTTGTTGTCTTGGTTCTCTGGTATTGTGAACTGCATGCTGTTTTTTCTGTTATGTCTAAAAGCCATTTATGAGTGAAAATGAATTATATTTGTCTTTCTGCGTCTGGATTACCTCACTAAATAAGACTCAATATGGTGTTTTCTAGATCCATCCATTTGCCAATGAAAGACCCTCATGGTGGAGGTCTTCAATGGGCTCCTCCCAGACTCAATAACCAGACTGTCAGATGCAACAAGCAAGAGGTTTATTTCTTAATTGTACAACCGGGTGCTACAGCCCTCGGGAGACTGAGCACACCAAATGGCAATACAAGCATACTTTTATAGGCCAAACCCACAAAATTAGCATTAGGGGTACAAATGCAAGTCTGATTGGTCCAAACCATCAGACCAGGATTACAGCATGGGCAGAAGTAACATAGTCCAACCTATTCCAAGAAAATCAACAAGTAACTGCAAAACATGTTTTCCTCAGCTGAATGTTCCAGCTGCAATCTCCCCCACAAAGATAACAGGAAACAAAAGGGGAACAAGCCAGGGTTCAAGCAACAGACAAACTTGTTTATCACAGTATTTTTCAGGGCTTTCATATGTAGGTGACTTTAATTTTTAGCATCGGGGCCTTTCACCTGCAAATTTCAACATCACCCTTTACAATTGTCACAAATAACACAAAATATCTTGGAGTAACTCTAACCAGACAAAGTGGAAGACCAGTATGACAAGAACTTTAAATCTTTGAAAAAAGAAATTGAAGAAGACACCACCTGCCTTCTCTATATGGCAAACATTGCACTCTTTCTTTTAAAAAAAACATTCACGAACATATGTCCTGCTCAAATATTCTTTACTGTGCTGTCTTCTGTTGAAGAGTGATCAACTTACTGGGGACAACAATCTTTGAGAAAATTCCCTTGGTCCCTCTCCCAGAAGTTAATGATTATTAACTGTTCCAACATTAGGAATATATATTGTGTAGACCTCCCCACCTCATTCACGATTGTATTGGCTTAGCCTGGGCTCTAACAGGTTTTGTTCATGTTCCTGCTAACAGTTGCAAGTAAGTATGCAAATCTGTCCTGTTCAGTCCAAGAGAATTGTTTCTTATAGGAATCCATGTCCTCTGTTTCTTGTTCTCATTCTGTACTCTCTTATACAATGAAGTCAGAACCTGGGAGAGCCACTGAAGAATATGTTTCCCCTTTCCAGTTGAATATCATGTAGTCTGAAAGTATTTTTGATGTGAATGGAATAACAGAGGTGTGTCTACTTATTTAGTTAATATTATGACAAAATAAGATTTCCTTAACTTGATAATGGAATATCAGGGAATATTTTCTCTATTGCCTCATATATTTACTTATAACTGCAAGAAAAGAACATTTTAAAAAATTAAACTGGATACTCTTGAGCTTGTGTAAACACAATTCATAACTGTTGTGAAAAATAAGCAACAGAGAGACCAATATGTAGGTATCACTTAATGCTGTTTTCATAGGGTTTGTGTTTTTAAAGAATTTCATCTTAATTCTTACTAAACCATAACTTGTTAGTAGTTTAAAATATTATTTTTGTCATATTGTTAGTGGCTTCTCAAAGTTCATAATTCATTCTTCTGTTGTGATGCTATTGGGATAGGCTCACTGATAACATCCTTTTTATGAGTGATGTTGTTCAGAATCTTGCAGTCAACTCCAAGATTCTATATCAAGTGAGGATGGGGATCACTCAATAACACAAGGAGAAGTCACATTTATTGAATGAATACCTAATGTCATGAGTTACAATTCCTTGATGCAATTATCTGATAAATCTACTCAGAATATGTGTTATAGGTATTCAGTCTCAAAGTTGTAACAAATACATCCTAATAGTCAAGAAAACTGAAGTGTGTGTGTGTTTGTGTGTGTGCATGTGCATGTACATATGTATCTATCAATCTATAAATCAATCTATAACCAATGAATCTGTCAATCTATTACTATATCTGTTTATTTTAGAGATAGATACACAAATTTTAGAGATAGATACACAAATAGATAGATCGATAGATAGAAAGATAAATAGAGGGAGAGAGAGACATGTAGTATATACAGTTTTTAGCTGTACACACACTATCTGGAAAATACAGATTGCTAACACTGTAATCAAAGGATCGAAAATCAAGAAAAGAGAATATTTGAAATACCTAATCAACATGTTTATACCAAATTAACTTTCTTATATCAATTTGCTTAAATATTTTATTCAGAAATATTTGAAATTATAACCTATCAGTTATTGCTATACAATGAGCAAAGTTTACATACGAGCATAAACAATCATTAATTGTTCTTTGCTTTTTATGCCTCTCTCACTCTTTTAGTGTATATAATGATTTCTTTTGTTCTTTTATATATGTGAAGTTTTTAATTTTATACTTTATTTCTTACTTTACTGCATAAATAGTGCCTAGGTAGGTTACAATATTACTTCTGACAATATTTATAAAATATTTATTAAAATATTAGTAATTGAACCTCATCACACAAACAAAATTCTCCATGCCAAACTAGGTGAGACTAATCCAAGAGAGAGGATTTTATATTTGCCATGCGACTTCTGTTCATAGTTTGAAAAGCTCTTTCTCAAACTTTCTGTTGCTGAATAAAATTTTTGTTATTTTTCTAAGATCAATTTTGATTTTAATAAGTGTTCCACAAGCTTTTGTTACTATAGAAAACATAGCATTAATTTTTCTTTCAAATCAAAACTGAAGAGTATATTTATGTATTATAGTTGTCTGTAATCTTAGGATGCTTTATATTGTTCTATGCATATAAATTATACATATATAAAAATGTCAATGAAAGTTGAGACTCAAAGGTGTTTACAAAAAACAAAAAACATAAATAACATTTTCAGAGTTCAAAACACAGTGACTATTCAATAATCATCTGTAGTTAACAAGAAAATATCATTTTAAAGTAAGTTTACAGTGAAACAGTTAAAAGACAGAATTATTTCCTGTGGTTTTATATGGCTCTGTAAAAATGAAAACAAATGTCAAATTCGAAATTTAAATGAACTTTTGTTTTTATTCCTTTTGTTCATTAGAATCATCTAAAAGGCATTTGACACTATTTTTATTTTTGCAGTTGTTTTTCTTAATTGATATCAAACTGTGAAATTTGTTGATTTTGCCAGGACCAGCCCATGAAATCAGGTGTCTCAATGTTTGGTATACTGGCTCTTTACCACAGAAAAAAATAATAAAGTCTTGTGGATTGAAGATGTGATGTAAAATGGTGAATAATTTTTTTTCTGTATTTAAGTTTCATATATTTTCAGACAGAAGAGAAGGGTAGGAATAATAGCAGATATCTAGGAATATGTTGTGATCATTATGCTTCAATATGGAATGAGAATTCCGGAACACAGTAGTCTGTTGTTGTACTGTTTGATGTATTCTTGTTTATTAATAATAAATTTTACTATTACTATTCGAGAATTTTAAAAACTTTCTATTACAGTTTCTTGGTTCAAAATGTATAATTAATTATGTGCTATAAGAATATTTTGTAATGCCACAAGACAATCATACACCAGTTTGATTAAAAAGGGGTATTTTATTGGAGGGGATAAAACTTACAGATCAATGTCCCAAACCACATTCCTCTGATCACAAACAGGAAACCGAGTCTAGCAGTCAGCATGGAAGCCAGAAGCAAGAGAGCACTGAGAGCTGCTGTGGCCTTTTTTAAAATGTAAAACATGCCCCAGTGGGCTGGTATCTTAGAAGCCATTGGATGAAGGCAAGAGAGCTCCTGCAGCACCTCCCCCTTTTATTTAAGTAAGAAAGTTCTAAATCTATAACAAAAATATATACAGTAAAAATAAAATATCTTATTCTTAACTAGCTTAATTCGTATATAATGAATAAAATGGCCAAGTCATGAGAAGAAAGTAACTAACTACATTTATCTAATCTTCAACCCAATCGAAGATCTGAGAAGGGAAATAACATTACCTGAGTGATTAGGAAGTGCAATCAAACAACTTCCAAAATATGGAACAAATCACAGAGACAACTGGCTACCTGGGCAATCACACAAAGTCATGTTTGGAGCGTTGAAGCAACCAACTTTGGCTAAGGCCTAGAATAACTGACAGATTATTTTTAAAGGCAAGAAAAATTTCAAAACCATCTTACCCTGTCTTGGCAGGATTTGACAGCTCTGATTATACATTTCCCGCTTTTATGTATTTTGTCAGTAGTTGAGGTATGGGCAGTTCCTAGCCCAAAAGCCGGTTTTGCCAAGAAGAAGACAAGCTCCAATTGGAGTGTCTTTGGCGCTCAACAGTCTCTCGGAATAGATCGGTGTAGCCAGGAGCGTTTGTGTCTCTTTACCACAGAATTCTAGGTTAGATTAAATGCCATTTTCTACAGCTTTTTGAAGAGGTTGAAGACAATTTATACAGAATATAATCTCTATGTATCTAAAGAACCTGATTAATCTAACTATAAGTATGACAAACATAGATGACTATTGATCTACAATTCTTAATACCTATCTGACTTAAAGACTAAGTGAATAAACAACTGTGTAATAAATAAGGACAATGACCCTCCAAATGTGTAAACAATTTAAAAGTATATATTGCAATATGGTATCAATACATAAACAATATATAATTATCTTAATCAGAGGTAGAAATGTACACTGTAAAATGGTAAATATATATCAATACATCAAAAATGCTTTAAACAGAGGTCAATGCATATGCATGCATACAATATTTGGTATAATTCAACTTTGTATCCATATACAAAAATCTATTGCAATGTAATTATCTATAAACAACATCTCACAAATACCAGTCTATTAATCCCATCAATTCCCCCCCCCTTTATTTTTCAAAAGGATCCCTGAGCTTATAAAATTCCTTCCCCAACCCTCAATTGTATACTAATTATAATCAACCCTTAAATGATGTCCCTAAACCTGAGGACTAACTTTACTGGGAGAGGGGATGGCATCCTCTAGAATTACTTCCAGCTGTCATGGGGGCAACATTCTTTCTGGGGGATCCTGTAAAGTAAAATGATGGTTAAGTTTCAAGATTAATATCTAGTAAGATTGCAAATAGTCTCTGAGCATTTTTTGGAGGTCTGGCCAGAATGTTGTAAAATGTGTGAACTGTTTCAGCTAGCCAAGTTGCTATCGTCTTGTGCAGCTGGCACTGAAAATAGGTCTTGTAGTAGCGCTTTCAGTATCATGATGTCATATCAACCAGGTGGAATTGTTGTTATGGGGCCCCATCTTCTTCCTGGAAACTTCAAAGATTACTGCAGGAAAATTCATTGTTCATTGTGGAAAACTTAAACATTATTTATATAGACATATCGGTTGTATATATTCAATGAAAGACATGATAAAGACAAAATTTGACATGAAGAATGACAAAGATGTGTTTTTTTAATTCATTTTTCTTTCTGGCCCTATCATGGCTCATTACATGATACAGAAACTCTGGGTTTTTCTCTTAATAACAGGCTTGGAATTAGAGAGGGACTGAGCCATAGTCCAACTCCAAAACCAGCTCTATGAATTTAGAAACATAAGTACACACATGTAAACACACAAACATACTCACTCATTCCACACTTTCATACTTACCAAACCTAGTTGGTTTTCTTGATATTCAAATATCCAGGGTCCCTTGAATCTTTTGAAGAAGAGTGTTTTCATGCAAAGACAAGAACAAAACCCTGCCCCATCCTATATGTTTGTCTTACCACCTGTATGATTACCATCATTGTGGATGAGTTGTCATTTCTCCTCTCCAAGAGGTTTCTCCTCTTCAAACCTAACCTTTATTAATTTTGATGATATCCACAATTTTTCTTCTCCTGTGGAAACAAGAGCAAAACCCCTGCCCCAACGGAGCATATCTCCTTGCTTCCATTGAGAGGTCAACACATCCATGAAATAAATTGGCTGATTATGTTCAGCAGATGTTTCCATTATCCAGTGTCTTTCTGCTGCCATTGTTCCTTTCTTGTATTTTTCTTTCTCACTAGATTTTTTGACTCATTATCCATATTTATCTCATCATTAGACCATTATTGCTTATGGCAGTAGACAAGGGGCCTTCTAATTTTCCTGACGAAACACATTCTCCATAGCAACCTGGAATGACTGGAGTACATTCACCATGGGGGCCTGGGAGAGGCCCCCCATGGAGTTTCCAGATGGTATCGGGTTGCCTTGTCTATCTATCGTTGACCTACATTCATTCATCCAATGTCTGCCTTTACCACACCTCCTACATTAACCTGAAGGCTGAGTCCTCCTGTTCCTGTTCCTGTTATCTCCAGAATAGGCATTATTCCTGAAAATCCGTTGTCTACAATCCCTTCTCATATGTCCCATTTTACCGCAATTAAAGCATTTGGTATTTTGATGCCTTTTCTTACCATTGGAAATGGCTTCTCCTACCCATGCTTCAGAACCAATATTGAATGTCTCAACATTCATTGTATGTAAGACCCATTCATCCAAGGGTGCTGATCTAATCTTTAAAGGCACTAGGATCCTTTTGCACTCCATATTGGCATTCTCATAAGCTAAAGCCTCGATTATTATGTGCCTAGCTTCTGGGTCAGTTATCCCTATTTGTACAGCCCTAGTTAGTCTGTAAAAAGTCGCTAAAGGTTTCTTTCTGTCCCTGTTTAATTCTAAGATATGACTCCACTCTCTGCCATGGTTCCTGAATTCTGTCCCAAGCCTTTAAGGCTGCTGTGGTACACACAGACCGGGTGTGGTCGTCATAGAGAGCTTGGTCCTGAGGGTCAGAGTAGGGTCCATCACCTAGAATTTTGTCTAGGGAAATCTCAGTTCCTTTTGCTCCTTTCTTATGTTCTAAAATTCTTGCTTCATCTTTAAAAAGACATCTCCAGTGCAACCGTGGCTGACTTTTCAGGACAGCTGACATTAACGGGGCCCAATCATAAGGTGTAGCTTTGTTAGTGAAAGCCCAGGTTTTGACCATCTCTCTAAAAAATGACAAATGTAGTCCATAATTTACAATCGCCTGTTTGATTTCTTTCAAATAACTCATATGTACAGGCTCCCATGTATTTTCCTTGATAACCTTAGGGTGTTTGGAGCCAGCTACCTTTTCTGAAGTTATCACAGGAAAGGCAGGTAGAACTCTGGAGAATATATCCCAGATAGTTTTATGCACTGATGAAGTTACATTTTGCCTCCCTATCGTTTGTTCTTGGTCCAATTCAATCATTACTTCAATCTTTTCAAATCTATTGATCATTGCCGTCTGCAAGGTCTGGATCTCTTCCCTTTATTCTGTTCTAGTGCCCTCATTGAGCATTCCAAAGTACGAAGTCTGTCCTCTAGAGATACTATGTCATCCTTGCACATAATCTGCATGGCATGAATGGTACCGTCTTGGAGAGACATCCGACCTGTCAAATGGTCATACCCCTTTGACAGAGTCTGATTAATACATTCAACCGTACAAAGCCTCTCAAATAATGTTTGAGCACCCATTGACATTGACTGAGTTTTACGTTCTAGATCAGCTGTGTTCCTTTCCAGAGGGTTAATTCTGTCATTAAAGGAATGAGTATTGGACTGTATTTTTTCTAAAGAAATATCAGATGACTAAAGCTGTTAAGCACAAGTCTAGCATCCCCTTCTAGTTGTAAAGTCTGTTTTTTGAAAAGGTTGGTATCAGTTTGGATTGTATCTAAAAGTGTATCCATTGACTGAAAATTGCTAGTTATGCTGGACGTTTTCTTTTTTAAATCTCCAATTTCCTGTCTCAGAAGCCCCAATTCTGCCTGCATGGACCAAAATTTTATGAAAAAAATTACAGAACACAAGAAAAAAAAATGACTCCTACAAATGGCCCTGTAGGAATGGCATCATACATGTCTTGGAAGACCTCAGATAAGTTACGAGCAAGCAAGCTCTCCAAGCAACAGAGGTTGATAATGTCAGACATATTTTACCCTCAGAACTCACCTGTGGTTGCAGGAGCAGTTGTAGAAACTGTTGTTCATAAGTAGGTGTTGCGGTAGTTACAGTAGGTGAGTGGGGTGTACGAATGCATGTGTACAGCTAGCCAGAAGCTAGGCCTGCAGTATGCACATGCACAGCTAGGTGGAAGCTAGGCCTGCAGTAGACTGGAATCCTTGTGGCCTAGAAAGCGGGTCCTAATACTTGTTAAGAAACTGGGGGGAAAGTTAATCTCAAGAGGTTACACAGAGCAAGAAATCTAAGGTCCAGGTACAAAGAACAGAAATACAGAAGCTTTCAGTGGCTGACCAATAGCGCCTCTAGCTTCCAGCACTGGCCTGCAGTTACAAAAGTCGAAAGTTGCTGCTGGAATATCTCAGGGAGTTATTTCCCCAGGGAAATTTTTTAGCAGTCCATACCCAGCCTTTGCCTAAGCCTGAGGGTGATTTAAAAAAATAAAGCTTTGCAAATCAGGTGGGTAGCAGCCCTAATCGTGAGAGGCTGGGAGCTTTAACCAAGCTGTCACTGCGGCTGAGCAGCTGAGTCCACAGCTAGCCTTTGCCTCCTTCAGCAAATCCTACCGGCTTGTGCCACCACAACCAGCTAGGTTGGTGGAGAGGGGGGGTCTCTCCTTTTTAAGCCCTCTCCAGTTTTTAAGTGGATTTAGCAGGCCACATTGGCACCAGATAATGCCGCAAGACAATCTTACACCAGTTTGATTAAAAGGGGGTATTTTATTGGTGGGGATAAAACTTACAGATCAATGTCCCAAACCACATTCCTCTGGTCACAAACAGGAAACCGAGTCTAGCAGTCAGCAAGCAGTCCGGAAGCAAGAGAGCACGGAGAGCTGCTGCGGCTCTTTTTAAAATAAAAACCATGCCCTGGTGGGCTGCCATTGGCTGAAGGCAAGAGAGTGTAAGTTCTCACAGCAATTTTGTTTTTCCTAACATAACACATTCTCACTTGGTGGGACATGGAATTAAGATAAAATGTAAATTACTGGTTCCTATCCCTAAACTTGCTTGATTATTATCATGGATATTTTTATACCTTTTACTTGATCATTACTAAGATGGATCAACAAGTTATTTTTTTCTTCATAAAACCTAATTCTAATTTTAGTATAAATCTATGTTAAATAATTTATAAAAACATCTTCATATATTTTGAAATGCATTTAATACTTATCTCATATTTGCATGTTTGAGAAACATTTCTTTAGTTAATTATAATTCTAGCAATGAATTTTTCTAACAATATTTATTATTAAATACTATATCTGGAAAGTTTAGCTAAACAAGTGTTTAAGTAATTAAAGTGTTGTTTATTATGTTTTTTTTCTGCCACTCAGTTAAATGTGATAATTAAAAGACAAAGTAAGAAACTGGCTTTGTTTTAGCTACTTTAATCAATGTTTATTAACTTTTATTCCACTAAGTGTACATCAGACTTAATTATAATATGTATGCTTCTAGGAACAATAACTGATGTAGGAAAGACCCTTTAAAATCTGATGTCTTGTCCTCTTTCTTTAATTGTGTGCAACACCAGATTTCAGTACTTCTTTCAATCAACTGTGAATTTTCATCTGGGAAAATAAAATGAGTGTATGTTTAAAATAAATGATTTTGTGTTTAAATATTTTAACGTTTCTAAGTGCCTGCATAAATATTTATTAATATTTGATATTAAACTTAACTAAAAGATACATTTAAAATAATTTCAAGAAATACAATGGAAAGAATCCTCTGGAGTATCAAATATGTAGAATTTGACAATTTAAAAATAGCCCCACCTTGCAGATATGCCTTTATCTGCGTAGTCAAGATTTGGAAGCACTGATGTCTTTAAAGACCATCCTGATCTACAAATTGAGTTCCACAACAACCAGAGAAGCTAGAAGCCATGTCTCAGAAACTAAAGAGAAAAAAAGAAGAAAATAGAGAAAAAGAATACCATTTCTCTCAAACTCATTTCATATGCTATTGTATATAAAAGTAGTATTTTTAACAATGTTCTGTTTTTATTTCTCTGAGTCCTAGAGTGATTTTTACTTCTGATATTTATGATTTTTGCATTTATTCACATTTTACATGGGAAGAGATAATATCCCTTTATGGTTCCAAATTCTAAACAGCATTCCACTATATCCTTCATGATTTTTTTAAATCAAAGATGTTAAATGTAATGTCACTGAAAAATGGCTTAAACAATTATATGCTTGTTGAAGGCCAAGTGATTGAGGCTTAGCATCTTGAAGAGAATCTGTAAGAGGCTATTTGTGAAAGTGCACCCTGGCTTCAGCAAGGAACCACAGCATTTTCAAGATACTATTACCATGTAATGATCACCAATTACAGCAGCATTAGTCAAAATAAGCTATGAATGCTTCAAAGTGCAGTGTCTAAGAAGTGATCGAAGCCATTGGTGGGAGTCCACAAATTATCAATCGATCCCAGATATTTGGTCATTTTAATTTTGTTTTGCTTTGATTTGATTGTTACTGTGCCCTGATCATCCCATCAAGAAGTAAGAAAGTATTTTATTGGTTTCCATAGTTGAGGAACTTGAAATTTAATATATTTTTAAGAGATCAGCTATTTAAAAAACCTAAAATTTTCATGTATTTGAATTGTAAAACTGTGGAACTTTTAAAGTTATTTAAGAACTTGGGGATGAATAAGAAAGTAAGAACTGTGATTTTGTGTAAGTTAACAAGAAGTCAGTTGTACTGGGTGGTTTGGTTTTGTATGTCAACTTGACACAAGTTAGTCATGAGAGTAAGCAGCGTCAGCTGAGGAACCAGCTGTAAGGCATTTTCTCACTTCGTGTTCAACTGGGGAGGGTCAATGCAATGTTTGGTAGTACCAGCTCTGGGATGCTTGTCCTGGGATATAAAAAGGTGAGCAGAGTAAGCCATGGAAAACAAGGCAGAAAGCAGCTCTCCTCCATAACCACTGCATCAGCTCCTGCCTCCAGTATTCAGCACTGTTTGAGTTCCTGTATTGACTTCCTTTAGTAATGAATAGCAATACTGAAGTATAAATTAACTAAGACCTTTCCTCCACAACTTGATTTTTGGTCATGGTGTTTAGTCTCAGCAACAGAAACCGTAACTAACACATCCAGTAATCAGTAGAACTTGACAGCTTCAGCAGCATGATTCTAGCTTTATAGTTAAGGATAGAAGAAGGAATCTATGCAAGAAAGCCAACAAGGCCAGGAATGTGTCATGGGTGTCACTGAATGGAGATTTGGTAGAGAGGTTATTGAATGTAGCTGTTTAGTTGAAGCCTGCATTGACTTGGAGAACCCAAGATTTTAGCAATGTCAGAGTCATGAGAGAGTTGCCAAGGAGAGCTTCTAATAGTGAGTGGAACAAGACCAAAAGAAGAACGTATATTGCAATCAAATGGAATTGGAGACCTGAATAGCATTTTGAAATCACACATGGAGATGCAGAGTGTGGAGTCTGCTCCAGCTTATTTTGGGTATTGCTATTGTCCAGCATTTTCTCACTATACTCTCTTCCCTCCATTTTGAAATGGTAGTATGTAACCTGTGCTGTTACCTGTAGGAAGAATGTGATCTGCTTTAAAACCCAAACTAAGACACAAGGTGAATGCTATAAAATTTTAGACATAGACTAGCCAGGATGGACATCCAATTAGCAACTGGTCTCCCTCATACTCCAGCATTATTGGTAGTTGACAGGAAGGTGCTGTCTTTCCTAGACAGCAACATCAGTGCAAACAGTAGATGCACAGAGACTGATTAGGATGCAGAGATATGACTGGTGGTTGTTTACCCCTTCAGGAGAAAGAGGTTTATGTTAATAGAGTAGATTGAGTTTCTAGCAGTGCAAACGTGTCATATTGAAATATGAGTCTAACATTACCCAAAATAACATAACAGTGGGAGGGTGAGAACATCAGAATGCAAGAAGTCAAGCCAACTTGGAACAGACAAGTCATCAGATAAGTGACTGATATATAGAATACAAACTTAACTGTAAAACTGAAGCACAGAAATCTCCAGATTTTTTTAAATTCATTAGATTTTTTTAAATACCATGCCAAATTCCCACACCCTCCCCACCTCCCATTTCCTCCACACAACCTCCCACTCCACCCCCATCTAATCCTCAGGGTAAGGCACATTGTTTGTGGAAGGTCCAAGACCCTCCCTACTATAACTAGGCTGAGCAACGTATATATTAAAAAGAATAGGATCCCAAAAATCCAGTACATGCAGTAGGGATAAATCCTGGTGCCACTGTCAGTGGCCCCTCAGTCTGCTCCAGCCATGCAACTATCAACCACTAGTTGGGTTCTATTCTTGTTCCTTTCCATTCTGTCTGGAGTTGGTGAGATCCTTTTAGCTCATGTAAACTGTTTCAGTGGGTGAATCCATCATGGTCTTGACCTCTTTGTTCATATTCTCATTCCTTCCACTCTTCATCTAGACTTTGGGAGCTCATCCAGTACTGCCTCTTTCCATCAGTTGTTGGGTGAAGGTTCTATGGTGATATTTAGGATAATCATTAGTTAGATTACAGGCAAGTCAAGATTGGTCC
>JAQHUG010000224.1:1659303-1670248 GCA_028555095.1 Dicrostonyx torquatus | reverse complement strand
TTAAGGCCTATCAGGTCAAAAGGAGGCAACCTGCAGGCTGCCTGGAGCTATCAAAAGTCCTGTCTGTGCTTAGCCAATAAAGAGCCAACCAAGCAATGTTTCCTGAGTGCCTAGCAACAGGCGCTGTCGGGGGTTCTGAAAATGTCTAGCGAATGAAAGACTAGTATGAAACGTCAACATCAAAGGATCAGAACTCCTGGGTGCTGGGAGGGTATATTAGTTTTTACTTGCTGTTAAATAAATGAGTCTGTTGTAAACCTACCTGACTCCCAGCTTCTGTGGTCGTTGACATTGTGCCTTCACCCCCTTCTCTGAGGAAGAAGTTAGGACCTACCAACGTCCCTCAACAGGAAATGGTAACGCAAAAAGCCAGATCATGTACTGGGAAAATATTCCCACTGCTAGTGACCTCACAAACAGACCAAGCTACACAAATGTCACCCACATGAAGAGGGTCTGGGCAGGTCCCACTCAGGCTCCCCAGCTCTCAGTCTAGAGTCCCTAAACTCCCAGAAGCTCAGTCACCTCTCTCTGGGGGTTTCCAGATAAATAGAGATAAATAGAGAATGGGAATATGATGGATCTGGATGGTTGAGTTTGGTGAGGGAAGGAGAGGGAGAGCAATGAAGGAGAAATCTTGATGGGGGCCATTATCAGGTTAGAGAGACACCTGGTGCCAGGAAAATTTCCAGGAATCCCCAAGGTTGACCCCAGCTAAGACTCTCCTAGCAATGGTGGAAAGGGTGCCTGAATGGCATTCTCCTGTAATCAGAACAGTGACACCTTAATTGTCATTATAGAGCATTCTTCTAGTAACTGATAGAAACAGATACAGAGATCCACAGACAAGCACGGTGCCAAGCTGGAGTCCAGTTACGAGATGGAAGGAATTATAGTAGCTTCACTTTTACAGCTTACATATCAGCTACATAGGGAGTCCTGCAGGGTTTGTACTATCACATCAGTTTGTCACTGAGGTGTGTGTGTGTGTGTGTGTGTTTGTGTGTGATTTAGATAGAAGCTATCCAGGAACTCTAACTGCTGAATTCTTCAGATCTGTGGACAAAAGCATTGCATGGGTGATACCAACCTGTAGTTTCACAAGCAGGACACATGGTAGATGTGAACTATTCAGGAAGGAAAATACTTGAAATAATTTTATGTTTTTATCTCTTTCATTCTGTAACCATTCTGACTAGTTATGCATAAATTCTTCATGCATCTCAATTGTTATAACACAAAGTAGCTTATGCCTTATTTGTCTCTAATTCCCTCAGTAGTCATATATTCTTTGCACCCAAACTTACACTTAATCGTTTTGTTGTTTCCTGGAATATCTTCCAGATTTTTAATAGTTTAACTATGGTAATGGCTCAAAATTTTCACTATTAGCTTATCTAAAAACAATTGACAATAATTATGCCATCCCCTGAGTGTCAGATCCTTTAAAATGTTTCTGCTGGATTAATTAGTTTGTCATCTTTAAAGTCAGCCTTATACTAAGTCAGAATCTCTTGCTATGGTTGAAATGTAGACATTTTTGACAGAGTGTTGCAAAAGCAGAAAACAATGTTTCTTTTTCTTCTTGAAATTTTTCTGAATGCAGTGTTTTCATGTTCTTAACACTATATTCATTCTGCCTTCATGAATCCACAATGAAATGTCTGTTAAGCTATGCTTGCCAAAGACTCTGTCTACCCTAGCCTATATTCAATTACTACAAATTTATTTTAGAAACTTATTGGAATGACTTCAGAATTATGAAGTCAGTTAGACATAACAATGACCGCACTTCTTGATCATGTTTTATTTTAATTTCCCCCTTTTCCTTCAGAATATAATGAAATCATTTCTACCTTTCTTTTCCTACCTCTACACACCCTTTTACTTTCTTCTGTTCTTTTTCAAATCAGTGGCCTCTTTGCTCATTGTTTTATATACATAAACATGCATGCACGCACTCAAAAATATATTCTTAACTACATAAAGCTAACCCCATCAGTCTATATAATATTTCTCATGTTATGTCATAACAGTAGACTATTTATACTTAAATACCAACTTGTATGTTTTTCTCTGGAGAAAATTATTTCCCTGACTCTTATAATCCCTTAATTACCTGTAGTTCTTTGGGTAGGTTTGAGACTTCACGGGCTTTCCATGTTCACTTTATCATATCGGTTGTCCATGTTCTTGTTCATCATGTGATTGGGACACACATGTTTGTAATACATTATCAGTGCAGCTTCTGACATTATTACAAATCACAACCCCACAGCAAAATCCACATCCTCTGGATCTTACTATCCCTTTGTCGTCTCTTCTCCAGTGTTCACTGAATCTTAGTTGTGACAGTGTTCTGTACCAAAGATTTTATTAATTAGCTTCCTGGCATTGTGAGAGGATAGCTTTCTAGGAGGATATATAGTTACTTGTTTCTTTATTGTGACAAGCGCCTTGAAAAAAAGCAGCTTAAAGGGGTAATATTTATTTTGGCACCTATTTCTGGGTACTGTCATCAAGGCAGGGAAGTCACATCAGCAGAAGCTTGAGGAAGATGATCACATTCCATCAATAGTTAGGAAGCAAAAGAAAATAAACACTATACTCAGTTGACTTTATCGTTTTTATTCAATTTGTTACAGAAGCCATATATAGGTGCAATCAACATTGGGTGAGGCCTTTATCAATTTAACCACTTTGGATGTAATACCCAATAGGCATGACCATGGGTTTGTCTCTTTGGTGATTCTAGATCTTGCTAAAGTGATAATCCAAACATACATCACAATAGTTAGTAAAGAAAGCTTTGAAAGAAGGTGTTAAAGGCAAGATATAGCCCTCAAGGGCAAGTACAATAACAGTCAATACTTCCCAAGCCCTGCCTTCAATCAATACATCCCAATATTCTACTTTTATTTTGAATTCATCAAAGGATTAAACTACTAATTATATCTGAGCCCTCATGATTTAATCATGTCTAGAAAAATGTATACAATCACATCTATATATTGGCTTGAGTAATTTCTTAGGGGTTTATCAATACAATTAAGTTAGCATAATAACTACAGGTTTTAATGCAAAGTGGACTATTTTAAATCAATACTTTTTCAATTTCAAGAATGCATAATGTCTAAGAGCAATCTGAAAGGGACTACAATTTCCCAGTTATGTATGTGTGACTTTACTAAGCAACAGTTTCAATAGCAAACACCATTTATAAGCATACAGCTTTTATGGATACTATGCTATTACATATTTAAGAAGCTATTTTTTCTGCATGAGCAAAAACTATGATGAAACAAATTACTGATATGTTATGTAAAGTCATAATTATTAGATTCCATTTATTGACTTAAATTGAATACTTGTTGCAATGTTAGCCATTTCTTTGAAAAGTATTATCTGAACGCACTTATGTGATTTTAGTCAATACCTATAATGAAGTCTGTAATGAAATGAAGAAACTCAATCTGATAAACTTTAAGTCCATTTAGGGATCATGAAATGGTCGTATAATTTGTATGCCCTTTAAGCATGCTAATTTAAAATTTATTGTAATATTTTTCTATATGTAATTCTTTCAAAATATTTTAGTGTCTTTAATTATCAGATATATTTAATTTCTTGGAAAAATGTTGACATGTAATTTAATGCTGATATAGTTAAACAAAGTACTCCTGTTAGATTTTAAAATTAAAAAAATAGAAGATGCAACAAATGGATATAAAATAGTGTACTGAGTGTCAGTGTAGAATTTAACATAATGCTTTGACTGTCTTCACAGGAGATTGTAGAACTCATAGACAATGTACTAATCTCTCTCTATTTTTAAGAATTTATTAGAAACATATTGGTTGTCCCCAACACAAGAGTTTGGACAGATATTAAAGCTTCTCTCCAAAAGACAGGCAGTGGTGGCACACGCCTTTAATCCCAGCACTCGGGGAGGCAGAGGCAGGCGGATCATTTGTGAGTTCCAGACCAGCCTGGTCTACAAGAGCTAGTTCCAGCGCAGGCTCCAAAGCCACAGAGAAACCCTGTCTCGAAAAACCAAAAAAAAAAAAAAAAAGCCTCTCTCCTAGGAAAAGAACCATATCAACAATCCATAGTTCTTTTCAGAAAAGATGTCCTCATGAATGCTCAGAAACTTGGCCAAGATCTAATGAGGAGAAAACATGTAAGAAAAGATAGGGTGAGAAGAGAAGAGGAAGGCAATGATAAAATTGAACACATAATCCGATAAAGGAGGTTATACATTTTATAATGACAAGTGTAAATTATGGCTAAACAAAATCACATTTCAAACATGAATAAAAAAGGAAATGGCCCCTAGAGGCTCCCAAACCAGGGGAGGGTAATGCAGTTGCAATTGATTGTCCACTATTTTCTATATGGCAAGAATGAATTGTTAAAGATACAAGATACTTAACTTATTACGTAGGTACACAAGCTGGAACTAAACCTGAAGCCCCATCTCTGTGGCTATTATACATACTATTGGGAGAAACAATGAAATCTGCTAAAACAGAAAAGTCATCAACAATTTTATGCACCTATAAACCCTGAGACCCACAAAATCAATCTGGCAAAACATGTGCCCAGCTGAGCGAGAATGACATGACTGACATGAGTGTAGCCAACTGCTCAGTAATTGAATTCTCCAAACGAAGGAATCCCTGCCTTCTACTGTAAGCCTCATCAAAACATGCCTAATGAGGTCATAGACCGTGAAGAGGAACTTAAACTACTGTTGGTTTGCTTATTTGATATGCGATACAATTTTCTTTTACTTCTGTGCTTATATCCACAAATAAATACCACTCCCATACTTCATGAGAGAACCTCTGTTCAGTGAAAGGCAGTGAAGAGAATAGGATTATGACATTTTTATGTTATATTATTACATTTTACTTATTATGACTTTTGAACGTTCATCGCTAAGCAGGTTACTGTACCACCTAGTTTAAGGCTCAGAGAACACTGTGAAAGAGAGTCTAAAACAGTGAGAAGACAAAACAGTCTGAAACAGTGAGAGTCTAAAACAGTGAGAAGTACTAATAACAATGACTGTCTTCCAGGAAAGATAAAGCCTTTGCAATCATTAACTCACTGGGAATGCGATGATCCACACAAGACTACAAAATTGAACCTACTCCTATGGTCATGTGGACAACATTGATTAAAATAAGTGGGGCACAAAATTAGGCAAAAGATCATGTATATGAAGAAAAACAGGATCAGGGGAGTAAAAAATGATATGGCGAGGGGCTTAATGTAATCAGAATATATAATGGACATGATATTTTAGAGTAAATTTAAAAATAACAGAAAATAAACTAAAGGGGAAAACCAGTTTTGCAAGGATTTATGTGCATCTTGTACAATCCATTTCATTATAAAAAAAGATAACATAGAAATAAAAATTAAATAATAAGAAAATATTTTACAATGTGATTCATAATAAAAGGTCATATGACAATTGGTGTTTTACTACAATAATAATTTTATGACTTTGATTTTATAGCATGTGACTATTTAATTCAAATGTAGTTATAATCACATATAATCTTATTTATTTTCCTAATTTTCCTTTTTGATAATGTTTACCAGTGCCAAAGAAAAAATAATAACAGAAACTTAACAGTTTTTGTAGTTTCCTTTCTATGTTCTATCCAAATTCAAAACATTGAATTTTCTTAGGAAATGAGTTATCCATATTTTTAAAAATTTGATATAATCTTGATGCAGTGTAAATGACAATGTGGGCAAAGAGAAAATTTATGGTTTCCACAGTAAACAAGAGGAGAAAAGAGGATGCATGGTGTTTATTTTTGGCTTTTCAGAATGTCAGTCATAACACAATAGACATGAAGGCTTTGTTCAAAGGTGAAACTTCATTTCAGTTCACTATGTGTTATTTTCTTTTGAATAATATCAGTTGCATCATCTATCACTGAGTATTTTTTTAAAATTAAAGGATAATTGCATCATTTTCCCAATCCCTATTTTCTTTCCGAAGACAATATAAATGTTTACAAAATTCAAACAATATGCTGTGATGATTTGGGTATGAAATGTTTCTCATTATATTGAAATCTGTGTATCCCACCCATCTTTTTGAATGGTACAGAATAACTGAAGAAAGAATGTCACTAGTGGTGGCTTTGAGATTAAAAATCTTTTACCACTTTCAGTTCACATGCATTGTTTCATCTTTGTGTATAAAAATGTCATTTCTCAAATTTAGAGTATGCTTCCCCATTGTATTGGACACTTAAACTTGGATCCATAAACCAAAAAAAACTGCTTATTCTTTCAACTATCTTGGTCAAAATGTTTTATCACATCCATGGAAACAAAAGTGACAAATAAATAAATAAATGAATAAATAAATACATATATATGATTATTATGAATGCCATAATATTCATAACATTTGTTCTAAAATATATTCACAAATTTCTTAGTTTTCATACAATATCCTATAAAAGGTAAGTCAATCTGTAATCAATAGGAAATAGTCATGTAAATGTAAATTTTTAAAATTTTAATTGTGACCATACAAATGAGAAATATGCCTGCATCATTATTAGTACTTTTCCTCAACAATCTTAGAAAATTCCTTAAGACTTTAAAATATATACATACTTTGTCTTCTTAGACTAATTATTAAAGTTATTTTCTTAATTAGAACATACAAGTAACATGAA
This sequence comes from Dicrostonyx torquatus, assembly GCA_028555095.1. Taxonomy (NCBI): domain Eukaryota; kingdom Metazoa; phylum Chordata; class Mammalia; order Rodentia; family Cricetidae; genus Dicrostonyx; species Dicrostonyx torquatus. Next base: position 1,663,535 of record JAQHUG010000224.1, on the reverse strand, counting down.
ATTCTTAAAACACTGTATGCCTTTTCATATAATTTATAACCACACTGATATTCATATTGTATTATATTAGTATGTAACTTTTCTTTCCAGGTTGATAGTATATACAATTTATATTACAGCTAAAATGTATACCTGTGGTGAGAATAAATTCATCTTTGCAAACAATCACAAACTCACCCATAAACTCTTATATTTATAATCTGGGAGCAATATTGCTATGTTCAATCACTAGTCAGGATTAATGTACAGTATCTTTTACAACAAGTCACAGCATGTGAAATGAATATTGTTTAAGTATTTATGAAAGTGAATCACTTGATAAAATATCATACAATCTATCAAATATTTTTGAAATGTTGAATTTAATGAGCTACATCTGTATGATCTTATTGAACATTGCAAATGTAATAAAAAATTTCTGTGTTTTCAGAACTAGATTAAGTACTTATGTCAATCTAGAGGTTGCTGATACAGAAATGCTTTAGTGGTAACAAATATGTTTTAATTAAAGTATAGGTACTTCTATAGATTGCATAAGCACAAGGTCTTGATGTCCTGAAACTTGAAAGAAACTTGTATTCCCTTTAGATGGTACTAAGGATCTTGAAATTACTCAGATAATATCACTAGGATATACGTGGAATGACTTATATCTTAAATTTGGAAGGTAAATAAAATCCCATCCATTTCTGATCCTCACAACGCCTGCCATATCAGATAACTTAAGAAACTCAGAGATGAGAAGAAAAGTTGACATGCCAAAAAATTACAGGAGGAGAGAACAGGCTCATCCGTTATCTTTGGGCTGTCATGAACAAGAGATTATCTTGTCCTGGGGCAGGTAGTCGATAAGAATGAAAAACATGCACACCCATAAAATCAAAGGGAATTTTGCTTTGAAAATCATAACCTTCAGCAAGGTGTATGTAATACAATATGCAAAAATAGAAATATTTTTGAATCAACAGGTATGCAACTGGTGGAACAGTCTATGCAGCCAAAGCAATTTTAGTTTTTTACAACAAAACAAAGTGAGGTTAATATACGAACAATATAGAGGTACACGTGCGACAGGTGACTTATGATAAATAAACAGAAAATGATTAACTAGAACTGATAAAGTTATTTCCACAAATAACTGGCATAAAGAAAGTTACTGGAACAAAATAGTTGAAAATTAAAAATAAAGTTCCTTTCTTCGCAGGTTTTGTGGCTAGAGCATTGAATCAGAACATTATTTGGGTTTTTTCCTGAGAATGCAGTTCCAGTAGGTTCTAGAGCATTTTTAATTTCTCATATTTCTGTTTCCTTTTTGTGACACTCACCTTATTTTTAGTTAAGTGTCTCTTTCTGCAGTGGTGTTCCAACTTTAATGAGATACCAAATTTTATTTTCATTATTTAACTCTTGTTACTCTTTTCCCATTTCTCCAAAGAATATATCAGCAAGGGAAGTTAAATGAAGAAACTGTGCTTTGGTGAACTGTTACAGGAGTTCCAGTCTATGTTATACTGGCCTCAACATACCTGCATGGCAGTGAGGCAGGAGACATGATTAAGTAAAGCTGTTCACTCAGTTACTACTGGAATCAGAAAAAGACAGAGAAGAGAAGGTCTTGATGCTCTGAAACAGATATTATCTTTAAAAGTAGTGCCCATGGTAGCCTGCCTTTTGAACAATGCCCCTTCAAAATATCCTGCTCAGCTATGAACTAGTCAATGGGTTAACTCATTAATAATGTTTGAGTCTCATATCACATCTCCATAGATCAACAACTGGGAAGCAAGCCTTCAACACATGAGAATAATAGCTCAAACTGAATATAAATCAGTTAATAAGTCATTTCAAAGAAGGTCACATTTTTAAACAACAGAGACTATAACACCAATTTCAATTTATTGTGAATAAAATTGACACAAAGGTGTAGTAGGAGGCCGCTTGTTTCTTTTCTGATGACCAAGACAACCAAAATATCTACACAGAAACTGTATTAATTAAATCAATGCTTAGCCAATCACTTAAGAGTATTGCTAGCTGGCTCGTACATGTAAAATTAACCCATTTCCATTATTTTATATTTTACCATGAGGCTTGTGGCATACTAGAAAGTTTCTAGATGACAGCTTGCATATTTCCCCTCTAGTGGCTACATTGCATCTCTCAACTCTACCTTCTTTTTCCCAGTATTCAGTTTAGTTTTCCCCACCTACCCCTATTCTGCCCTGCCAGGCTGAAAACAGATTCTTTATTAATCAATGATAGTCACAGGATACATAGGGGAATCCCCCATCAAAAAGGAGACAGACACATAGGTAGTTATGAAACTGTTATTGAAAATATTAATAAAGTTTAATTTTTGCATTCCCTGTAAGTAAATTTCGTGTTTTTGTCAATTGCATTTTCAACATATTAAGTCTCAGAAAATAAGAAAAAACTTTATTTTGCTCATTAAAATATGAAAAATATTTTATTATTCTTAAAATATATATTGTCCTTAATTTGACAGGTAGAAGAAAATGTATCTAAGTATATTTCTGGAAGGTTTCTAATATATCAAAGTCTAAAATATTTAAGCAGAGCTTGTTGATAGTAACATAATTGAATAAAGAAAACTTTTAGAATATATAATGTTACATTAATTTTGAGAAATAGTATAAATATAAACAATGACATATTTGCTTAACTGAAAAAAAATTAACATTTGAATATGAGTTTATGAGAGGTCTCATAAATTTTTGGACATATGATCAAATATAATTTGTGAATTTAAGATAGCTTAATATTAATGCCTCATATTTTCCTTCAGACAATAATACTATATTGACATAGTGTCTCTCATCTATAACCCATGAGGAGGCTGAGATATAAGTATTGCCATTAGTTTAATATCAGCCTGAAAACAAATTCCACACTGGGGAGCAGTGTGAGTAAAATTGAATTCTTAAAAAAGAAAAGAAAAAGTAAAAGATTATAGGTTAAATCTCCATAACCAAAAAATATTTGCAGCAGAGTTGACATTTTTGTGTTAAGGAGACTGATCACAAGTGGAAATAGATAGAAGCCTTGATTAAAAATGCATATCCCAGCCTCCATTTCTCATCAGTCAGTCCTTCACCAAGTTTCACATATCTGTTTTTCTCCATGGTGAAAGAAAATAAAACCCAGTATCGTTGGAATATAAATATACTCAGTTCCTAAGACTTGGTTGGAATGTGTGTTTATTTTATTGTTGTTTCCTGCATAAAAAGGAGTACATCCAAAACTAAGAATAAAAGTTAAAGCTGGGTGAACCAAAAGACTTTCGTAGCATTTACACATCCCATGAGATGTAAGAAAAATGATGGATATGGTTCAGAGTATTTGGGAGAAAGAATGCACTGAACTCTTGGAACACATACAATAAAAGTTACAGAGAGCACAGAAAGGAAAAAATCTAGCAAAAAAAATTATTTTTCATTCAATACTTACGGTCAGAGCTGTGGAGGGGATAAAGGTAGCCTTGTGTCTGGCTGGTGGATAAACAGGACTTTAAAAGGAAACTTGAAAAGCATAACAAGGGAATTTAGTTGAGGTGTGGGAAGTTGTTATGACTTTCACTTAAATTTCAGTTTGATCTTTTTCTAAATGATTGTATTTACTGAAATATCTACTTTGGAAACTGATTTCTTCCTCTAAACCCACATGTTGAGAGACTTCTCCAGAGTATTTTATTTTAATTCTTATCTTAGGTTAGTGAATCTTCATACCCATGAGTGCCACAGCTTCAGATCCACCGGCTCAACTCAGGGTAAGATCAACCCTAGCCCCCAGCCTCTCTGCTCGATTAGGAGACATCCTATCCCCTTTCTCCAGCTTTGCTGTGTCCCACATTCCTGAACAAAGAGAAATAAAAGTTAAACTCTAGTAAATATCAAAAGTTTTGAATCACAACCAAAATAGACAAAAAATTCTGAGAGACTTTCATTTATACTTATTTTGGAAAGGACATATAAATATTCAGTTGTGCCCTTTTGAATGCAGCAGGCCCTTGGAGAGGGCTCCTGATTCAACCATTAGACCAGGAGGGTAAGTGTGTCCCAATCCAGACATCTAGGTGTCTGGCCCCAGAGGGGACTAAGGACACCCGCCCATCCCCCAAACCTTTGGGTCATTAAGGCAGCTTCCCCCACCTATTGGATTTCTGATTAGTACACCTTAGCTCACTTCCAAGCATCTGTCCTCATCAGAGGCGG
>JAQHUG010000224.1:1622044-1633713 GCA_028555095.1 Dicrostonyx torquatus | reverse complement strand
TTCAAATCCATGAGCTTATGGAACTTCACATCCAAATCCCCATGGCCAGCACACATATCAATCAAAATTACCTCACCTCTATTCTACATATTTGATCATTAACAAAATGATAATTACTGTTTTAATATGTAACTAAGCAGGTAACTCATCTGAAAATGTAAATTTTTTTGCTGGAATTGAAAAGCACGGTGAGGTTTACAATAGTAATTATTCAATTACTTTAATTTCAGTCATTTCCTCTGCAAGAAATACTAATTGCATGTGTTTTCTTATAGTGCCTTTACTAAGTAGAGATTGTTATTATTAAATAAAAATATAGTGAAAAGCAATTAATAAAAATTAATAATTAAAAATATTTTTCATATGCTTAAAATGAATTAAGACAAAAGAAAATATTGGAAAATATTATTCATATCTTCATTCTTTCATCTTTGGTTGCTTCATGTATATTAGTCTATTAGATTCCAGAGGGAAGGACTTCAATTAGATTTATGATATTATTCAAGTTCTATTTTCATCAATTCTGACTCACTAGGGTGAACTCCATCCTTACATTTATATATCTAGCAAACACTCAGGGGAAATCTAAGAAAACTGACTAAATTTTTTTGTGAAAAACAACTAACCCATAAAATATAATGGCTTTTTTACTTGGAAGTGTTTCTATTTCATAATATTCTAGCTTATTTGTTTTCAAAGACATCTTTACAATTTTAACTGTATATAACTCAAAATTTGTAACATAAATTCATTTTAATATTTATGAAGTAGAAAACTTATTAAGGAAAGCTATGAATATCTGCTATTATTTAAAAGATTATAAGTATCTCTGTATATAAAATCATTTGGAGTACTCAGATTAGATTAATTAACACTAAAAGGAAAGAAAATTTAAAAAGATAATTTAATTGAATTCACTAATAAAAATTTGGAATGTGGAGAAAAGATGGAGGAAAAGCCTATAATGAGTATGAATAATTATTTAATTTAAAATGGATTCATTTCATTAAAGGATGAGAATTCATTGTTTCATTTATCTTATATTACAGGTTTGTTAAAAGTTTGATTGATCCACTTGACAAAGTATCATTTCCACTGTAGTAGTGCTGTTATTTCTGTACTACAAGGAATATTTTTAATATTTAAATTAATTTAATACATTTAGTACATTTCCACACACACCTTTGGCATATCTTATCTTTTATTAGTCACTACATTAACTGGAAAATCAAGTTCAAATGTTAAAATTTGATGTCAATTTGCAATCTCATAGTTTATACATAAGGGAAAATGTGTTAGCACAAAATTTCCAAGAGATGATTCTACATATTGTTAATTAATGTAAAAATTAGCATCAAATGACCTTACCATACATTTTATTTTCTTTTTCTTCTTTTTTTTATTGTTAAAAGAAAAATTTACATTTACTCCCCTTGTCTCAGGCCCTCCCGCACCCCAATACCGCACCCACTGTCCCCTTGCCTCCTTAGGATGGGGCAGGATACCCTGCCCTGTGGGAAGCCCAAGGCCCTCCCTGCTCCATCCCGGTCCAGGAAGGTGCGCATCCATATAGAATAGATTCCCAGGAAGCCAATACTTGCAGAAAAGATAGGTCCCTGTGCCATTATCATTGACTTCTCGGTCAGTCCCCATTGGCAGCCACATTCAGAGAGTCCAATTTGATCATACGTTTTACATGAGTCATAAAGAAAGCTTACAGTTAGATATTTAAACATATCTGGCTAATATTTTTTCTATGTTAAAAGCTCATTGGACACTGTAGAAATGATCGGTTGTTCCTGAAGTAGCTAAAGTCAACTGTAAGGTTGAATATATGTAAGGACCAGCTTCATTTTTACGTGACAAATATATCAAAATAATAGTTTTTGAAATGATTATTACTAGATAATATTAATGTATAGCTTAAGGTGTATGAACATATTTGCAAAACATGGATATAAGATAAGAAATAAATAAAAGAAACTGGATATTTCTTTAAAAACATCCAAAAATAATCTAAGAAATTTTGTCCAAATATTTTTTTCATATGTGTGGTAAGCTCACATTTAATATGAAGAGAAATATAGTATCCAAAGACCTTACCAACCCTTAAGTTAAATTGTCAATACTTCACTAATTTTCACAAAATTAATAAATAATTTTGTGACAGACACTAATTGTAAAACAGTAATTATATACATCAGCTCTATAGAAAACATCAATTTATTTCATTTATTCCAGTTTTCTCTTCCTTGTTTAAAAATTATAGTAAAATTTATCACACTTGTTAGAATATCTACAAAATAGATGTATACTTATACCCATAAAAATGTAGTAAAAATATACAACTAACACAGTTGTTTAAATACATTAAGCCTTGAACACGCTGAAGACCACCAACCAGTCATTCATAATGGTGAGATTATATCATATTCTGGATTCCATTGTGCTTTATTTGTGAGGAGTTAGAATTTAAAAACTGCTGTGGGAAAATAAATTTGACCTCTGTTTATTCTCTCCTGTTCAGAATCAAGTCCATTGCTTCATGTAAGAAAGAAAATAAAAATACATTCTTCTAACTTAACTATAACCTTAGGTAAAATTCAGACTTTGTGGAATTGGGGTAAAGATCATATTTAATAACATATGAATGTAGGAATTTATGAAGTAATCATGACATTTGGTAAAGCTAAACAGCAAGAAGAAAGATTAGTAAACAGTGAAAACTTGGCAGAAACAGAGATGAAGAAGAGCCAGAATAATCTATTGCATTTTTGGGTCAGCCATCTGTAAAGCCAGACTTAGTAATATAATCTAACTATAAGCATATTTAGTGATATGTTTTTTATAGTAGTAAATATACCTGTGTTAAAAGCATCAACTACTAATCAAAATGATAAGCTTATATTCTATTTATGAAAATTAATATTTTGAAAACACTGAAAATTATTTGTGACACAATTATTTTTAATCTAAAATAGTATATGCAAAACTCAGAATAAATATTTTTTAAAAATATATTATTGAATATTCTTTGAATTCAATAATTCTAATAGTCATGTTTTTCATTGTTATGATAAAATACCTAACAAATGCAATGAAATGGAAAAATGGTTCATTTTCTTCCATATTTTAAGGATACATTTATGGCAAAGTCTGTGTCAGCAGGAGTGTGAGTCAGGATGTCATATTGAAGACTCAATCAAGAAGCAGAGAGCAAAGCATTCTGGACCTCTGCTCCTCTTGCTCCATTGTATTCAGTCTGGCAGTTAGGATGTGTCTTCTTACCTAGGGGTACCTAATCAATTATGTTTTTCATATACATCTCTGGAAATTTATCCCCAAAGTGACTTGAGATCATGTGAAGTTGTCAATCAGTAAAAAAAAAAATCATCATAGTGTCTAATTGCTAAAAATTAATTGACTTTAGATAGGATAACAGTAGACTCCGTTGTGGTCAGTTTAATTAATAATAAATTCAGAGTCACCAAAAACATGATAGTGTAACATTAAGGATAGAAATCAAAGCACTTCCTCTTTTAGTCACTTAGCCAAGGATGTGACCAGATTTGAATTTTTTACTTCATGTTCCCTATTTCTTGTATCCTTGTAGAAATCTGTGCCTGCTGAAAGCCTGTACTGTAAGTTAGCATCTGTGTCTGTGTATCTGACCCTAACAAAGGGATCTTTACTCTCTTTTACTGAAAAGTACAGAAAGGAGAAGTGATGAAGAAATGAGGGATAGCTTACAGAAACCTTAACAGGTTTAAACAAGGTATTAAATCACTAATCCTAAAATGACTAGATAACAAGTGAGAGTAACAAGTAGTTTACCAAGCAATACTCACATATTCTGTTCAACATTTAGGTTGAATATTCAGCTTATAAGGCTGCTTTTAGCCTATATTTTCTGTTTTCCGCAAAATATTATCATTACAAATATGCATTACTCATGAGTTGGGGCATGAAAATATACATACCTTAAAATTACAGCTGTGCATTAGTGTAGGTTGTAAAAGATTGCATGGGAAATGCAGTGAAAGTGAGACTGTGCTTTATACATCTTTCTTAAGGGCTGGCTAAATCAAAACAGGCTGAACACATACTCGCACAGTAGACATAAGTACTAATTACCTCATGATATATTATGAATTTTGACTGTGAAATCTAACAAAATGCTCATATTTTAGAATGTAAGATATTTTTTATTGTAATGCAATATTTGTAGTCTTACAATGCATCATATCGTTGCAACTGCTCCATGAATTAGAATTATGCATTTCAGTTAGTATGTACTTATCATTAATAATTGGCAAATACTTTTGTGCCTTGCATAATTATCAAACAAGTCTAAAGTGTGACAATAAATACTTATGTCCAAGTAGCTGGGTACTTTTATTATCTTTCAACGTCACAGTTTTTCCTGTTTAAAATGGAATCTATTATTCAGAACATATATCATGTACATTTAAGATTACCTAAAGTTTTGTGTAGATTAATTTGTGTTCCTGATCATATTTTAATTTTATTACTTACTGAGTTGCTTTTGTATTTAATATGTTAACAAGGTCACTTTATAAAAATCTTCTGTAATGTTATGATAATTCATAAATGAAATACCCAAAGTTTTACAATTGTAATGCTCTCATAGGTTCTAAAGACATTAAACAAACTTTTAAATAATTTTTAAATATTTTGAGCTCTCAAAGAAGGTAAACGTATCACACAGTTGCTTTTAGAATATTTCTAGTCCTTATTTACATTGATTTAATTGTTCTAACTTTATATTCCTTGATGATAATAAATATATTCAATATTTTTAATTTTTTAAATATTGTCTTATTATTTTATGTAAAAAAGAATAGAAACTATATTTTAAAATTTCTAATTGTTTGGAAATTTTAAAAGAATTATTATGTAATTTATAAGTAATCAAATTTAACATGAAAGAATCACAGCTATTTTAGTCTAGTCTCTTGCTGTTCATAAGACAGATGGCAATATTTCTAAAGTTATAAATATAAATTATAGTGTATTTGCCATTGGGTATTTATATGCATAATTTCAGATATATGTGAGTACTTATTTCCATAAATATGTAAATATTTTGTTTCATCTTTGGGGACCAAAACTGCGTATTACATCCAAATAACGATCTAAAGGGAACAAATATCTACTGAACTCAGTTCCAACTTCATAATGAACCTAATTTCCCAAAGTAAATGACTTTCAAATTGTGACTTCTCAAAGTTAGTATAGTATCACAGAAAAAAATAGTAATGTCTGTATAGTGATGTGAAAACATTTTGTACTGATATTAAAATGAGAAAAGAGATAATAATTTTATAAAAAACATTTTAATAAAATCTTAAACCAAAAACACACAGTAGATTACTTCTGTGTAAGACCTGTTTCACCAATTTAATAATGCCATCTTTAATAAATTGGCTTTTAAAATAAACTATTATTTAGAAAATATAAAATTGAGCATTCAAAACTTAATCGATTTACATGAAAGGAGTGTTTATATATAGACAAAACGCCAAAGATTATAACACAGATTAATGACAGTTGATTTTGTGTGCACCCATCTGTGCCCCTACAAATCAATTATATTTTAGAGTTTCGGAGCTTCACAAACTTGACCTTCGATGAACTTTATTTAGTGTCATGCATAAAATGTCCTCAAATTCCAACCCAGAAGACAATAGATTTTATAAGATCTTAATGAAAATCAAATTTTTCTATAGTCAGTAATTAGCTGGTAAAACTCATTAGTTGAGGACCTATAAGACTAGTGTTAAAGGTGATTAAGCCAAGTTAATGATTACAAAAATAATTATATATCCACAGTGAAGTTCAAGATTATAATTGGACTGTCTTTCCCAGTTAATTAGATAATTAGCAGAAAAAGATTGTTAAAAAACTTTGAGCTGTTGGAAAGTGACTTCGTAGGAAATCTCACATATACATATGCTTTTTAGGATAATTTGATGTCACAAATCTTACAAAGTTAAGAGGCAACAATGTAATTTTCATGGCTTACAATAATTAGCAGTTATCCAATTAATGCTTTTGTTATTGGTTTCTTTTCATTCCAAATTAAATTTCATCAAATAATAGTAAACATCAACCAAACACACACTAAAATCATGTAAACTTGTTGCTTGGTTGCCTTCAACTACTTAGTAAATTTTAGATAAAACTATGGTTTGTCCTTGTATTGTTCTTAGTACAAACTAGAACGTGTTTACTCAATTATGATATTTTACAATTAAAAATTATTTCAATCTGAAAAATTGAATGTTTCATCAACACTTAATTTTATGTGCCTCAAACACTGTCTTAAATAGAGAATACTTTATCTTGCTATTTATAATCCAAGAATAACATGTTTCTCATTTACTGAAACATAAATCAATTTCTCTCCAGATAGGTAAATAATACAGGAGGATAAACTGGTAACATCAGTTAAACTCATTCACGTTTTTGGAGGGGAGGTATATCAGCACATAAATAATGAGAGGATTATCTATGCCCAAAAATCCCTGAAAATAAAAATTGGTTTCTGAAATATAACAGTTTTTTCTTTTACAAATCTGAGTCACATAATAAACTAAAAATTCTAATCTTTAAATTTAGTGAAAGGTGTGGGGAGCCGCGCCTACTATTCGCCATTGCAGGATGGCGCCCATATCCTGTGTTCCCGGGTAATGAACGTGTGCATTGCGCATGTGTGAAGGGTCTTTCCACCTTGTCCCATCCCGCCTATCCCGTGGCGTCATCTCGTGCGATGGGTTGCAGCCAACCAGGGGCTGACACGTCCTAGGTGAGGAGAAGCCTCTATTTAAGGGAAGGGTTTCCCCGCCTCTGGGTCTCCGCTCTGGAAGCTTATTCTCTGCCTCTCAAGAGCATTAAAGCATACTGCAGAAGGATCCTTGTGTGCCGCGTCGTTCTTGCTGGCGAGACGGTTGCGCGGGACAGAAAGGTTTATAATCACTATGTTGATTTCAATGTATTCAATAATAATTGTTAAAATAAAATTTTTCTGTTTGAAAGACATCTAATTATGCTTATTTTGCTATCTCTAATGTCACACTATTCCTATGGAAATGCAACCAACCTCTATTAACCGTAGATGGTGAAATGGTGACAGAAAAGATTTAGGATGCCACCCAAATCAAATTGATGAACCATTTACCTTTTGGGGGTAAATATAGGAACATGAGTGAGAGATTACTTGCAAGCTCAGAAATGAGTTAAAGTCACCTGTATCAACAAACACCACCTCAGCATGAATAACAATGTTCTGGAGTATTATTTTCAGGTGTGGAAATTTTGTTTACCCTGAATTTGTTTAGCACTGTGATGTTGTGTTACTGTGCTTGTCCAAAACACTTGATGGTAATAATAAAGAGATGACTAAACAATAGGGAGGCAGGAACAAGGAATAGGCAGGGCTGCTCGGCAGAAAGTATAAAGAGAAGGAAAATAAGAAGAGGAGAAATGAGAGAACAAGGAGAGAAGGACATTTGGGTCCAGCCACTGAGCCACACAGTAAGACACACAGAAAGAAGTAAAGAAGGGTATACAGAAATAGAGAAAGATAAAAGCCCAGAGGCAAAAAGCAGTTGATATAACAAGTAAAGATGACAAGAAACAAGCCAAGTTAAGGCTGGGTATTCATATCAAAGAATAAGCTTCCATGTATGATTTACAAGGGAGCTGGGTGGTTGGCCCCTCTAAAAGTCAAAAGAGTAAAAACAAACAAACAACAACAACAAAAAAAAAACCCACACATGACAGGACATTGAAATTGAAATCCTGAATGGCACTAAAGGACTTGTTAGGCAGTGCTCTTTCTGGAAGCTTACATGGTCTGAGACTTTTCTTTGTAGTTTCACTGACATTTCTTTCTTTTAGGGTGCTGAGCTGATCTCTGCTTCTTCCAAGAATCAAGGGAAGGAGATACTCAGTGAATCACATTGGTTTCAGGTACTTCCTAAAGCCTTTGAGTTATTTACATCTTTAGCTTTATGAACTTGCCTGAGGACGGAAAGGCCCCTTCTGTCACCCTGTGTCTTAATGAGTCATATCTTGAAGAAATTTGCTACACATTGCTACATGCAATAAAAATTGCTCCTTAAATGTTCACATTCAAAGTTCTTTGGTTAAAAGACAATGATTTTGTGAATAGTTTTTCAGTCATTATCATATTCATATAGGTAGATATCAATAAATGGGAAGCAAATTTAAATTTTGATAAACAGTTATAGAGATCATTCTGTGGTTGGTATTATTATAAAATAGATACATATGTCTTTTGACAGAGGAAAAATTAGTATCAGGTCAATGAGTTACTGAGAAAAATTCAAATATTTTTCCACAAATGAAAACATTTAGACTCAAAATAATAGAAAAACAACCAGTTATACCATGGATTTTTACTGACAGACTACTTTTTCTGTTATATATCCTGAGTAACACAGAATTATTCTGTGATGTGTTGGGGACACAGAGTAACTTCAGACATGTGATAATGGATGGATCAGAATGGAACCTAGGACTTTCCTGAATGTGGAGAATCTGGAAACTCAAAAAGCATTCTCATTAGAGTAATACTGTCGGCCATGCAGGTCACTGGAGAACCGAATGGGACTCAGCATGTGTTTTCTACAAAAGGTACTGATACTTTCCAAGAAGATCTTCACTGGAATCTACAAAACCCCTTCCTCCAGGTTCAAAGTGGTCCACAGAAGAAACATGAAGTTCTTTTATACCAGCAACCAAGAGACATTTCTTATCAAAGCAAATTAATTTCTACATCACAGATCTGTTCAAGAAATTTAGTAGCAATGAAAGCTAGGCAGCTATTTGAATTATACTGGTGTAGTATCCTATATGATTGTATTTAGAAAATTTTCATTAAAATAATTTTGAAGAGGTTAGATATTTTAAAATAGCACTATTTCATAAGTATTTTATATATGGCAGTATAACCTTAAATCAATGTGCATAGTACGGTAAATGCTGCTGACTAGACACATTCATTATAAGAAATCAAATCCCTTTTTGGCTAGTGAAGTTATGCTAAAGTTAGAAAACCAAATTAGGTAAAGAAGAACACAAAAGTAAATTCAAACTTTTAATATTTAGTAGCAATGAACAACCAGGGATTCTCTTCTTAGATATCAGAAGATGGTGAGTTTCAGAAACAATTGGTCTTATATTAGTATTCATATCAGACAAGTAATTTTGGACCTAAAAGAGTATTTAGCTTTTTGAGCCTAAGAAAGGTCTCTCTTATCTTGGGAGGCAAAAATAATGAAATAAATAAATGATATAAATACATGTTTAAGACCTGGAAATGGTTTAGCACACCTTTAATCCCAGCTCTCTTAGGCAGAAGAGGTTGATCTCTATGAGGTCAAGGGCAGCCTAGTCTACAAAGCTAGTTCAAGGACAGCCAGGACTGTTGCACAGAGAAACCTTGTATCGTAAAACAAACAAAACCAAAAATAAACATGCTACAATTAAGAAAATAATAATTCCATTAAGAAACCTTTAGTGAATAAATGCAATAGGCCTAAATAAGAAAAGTGATTCCCTATGGAAAAATTCAGTGGTTCCTGCAGGTATTGTATGGGGAAGTAAACCTACTGACTAGATAAGACTGAAAAGCTGGCACAGACTGAATTTTTCAACCTGAATCAGACTTCAATTTTGGGGACTCTAAAAACAGGCATTTTATTCTCAATGCATAGTTTAGAAAAAGCCAAAACATAATCTGAAAAAAAGTTTCTTGGTGTGATGTAATCCACATTGTACAAGTAAACATAACTACATTGAGACTTTCTCAGGGTACATGCCATTTCTTGCAAAAAGATGGGGTCTAGAGTTAGGCTACCTGTACTAGTTTAAGGGACTAAGGGTCTGGTCTGATCTCTTATAGTCATGCAGATAGTGTATTGATCATCTTGGCTATTAGCACCTCTGGTCCTGGTTGCAGGAGTTTTAGGGAGCCTCTGACTATTAGGGTCATTTGGATGACTAACCATTTCCAGTTCTGATTTGAAGAGTTTAATAGGGTCTGGCCCAAAAGATAATGCAAATTCACCTCAATTCTAAGCACTTCCAATTCTCAGCTTTCTGAATGGAAAAAATAAGTTTTCCATCTTTCCCACTGGAAAGACAATCCTGTATGCTTAATATTCCTGGTTTCTCTGGAGATTTGAGGGCTCAAGGACCTTTGCGCTATACTCCCAAAATCTCCTCTCTTCTATTTATTTTTTAAAGATGCAGTGGCTGTAGTAAAGGCCAATGTTGGATGCATTGCCTCTATAGCTAAATTAATTAATACAGGCAAACATTACAGTTTAATAAGAAATGATAACAGAGGACAGAGTAAAGGTGAATGCCATCCTCAATTCATCCATCTCTTCAATAATTTCTAATAATATTTCTTGCCAAAAGTAAAGTGGGTGTAATATGGCCTATTCCACATAAACATTTATACACAATCCTTAGCAAAGGAAAACAGTAACACTGGTGTGTCTTTCATTATTCCTGACGAAAGATATTTGGAGTCTTCATTAACAAGAATTAACATACATTACAGTCATTAAACTTAAAAGTATCATTTGAAGTTAGTCCTTGTTGTTTTCACCAAATTCTAGGCTTGATGAGTTAAAGTCCTTTTTTTCTCCTCACATCATCAGCTAACTTTCCATCTTCGTACATATCCTCTTGATGGATTTGTTATCTGTATTCAGATGTTTCATTCATCTGGTGGTCTCTAGGTGAGCTGGCTGAATGTTTCAGATATTTTCATTTGTCCAGTGGTCTCTGGATGTCCTTTCCAGAGGCATCCAATTGGGAAACATCAAGGACTTAGTTCAATTTCTGAAAAGACATAAGCATGCCCTTGCTGCAATGTTAGAACACCGGCTCTTTCTTTTTCTTTAGCATTTACTTTAGGTTGTGTCTCTTTTAGGACAAATGCTTTTGGAATCCAGAAAAAAACATTATCTTAAAAAAACCTTAAAGCTAATAATAGCTATTATTGTAAATTCTATTATAAATAGAATAATAACACAAGAGGATAAGGGTGGACATAAATAACCCAAATATATATTTACTTATTTATATTTTGACAATTAATATTTGATGATGTTATTCCACAATATCTTGACAATATGGATAGTAAGGGATTTTAATAACATGATTAGTATTAAAATTTTTAAAAGTATTTCTTTGAATTCACCTTGCTATTTGGCTTCTCTAGGCTTGTGAACTATAGGCTTAATGTCCTTTGTTTATGGCTAGGGTCCACTAATGAGTGAGTGCATACCATACTCATCTTTTTGGGTTTGGGATATCTCACTAAGAATAGTGTTTTCTATTTTCATTCATTTGCATGCAAAATTCAAGATGTCATAGTTTTTTACTACTGAGTAGTATTCTAATGTGTATATATTCCACACTTTCTGATCCATTCTTCCATTGAGAGGCACCTAGGTTGTTTCTAGGTTCTGGGAATTACAAATAATGCTGCTATGATCATAGTTGCACAAATGCTTTTGTAGTACGGTTGGGCATCTCTTGGGTATATTCCCAAGAGTGGTATTGCTGGATCCTGAGGTAGGTTGATTCCCAGTTTCCTGAGAAAC
>JAQHUG010000224.1:1539482-1560239 GCA_028555095.1 Dicrostonyx torquatus | reverse complement strand
CCCAATCCCAACTCCCACCCTCATCCCCACACCCGTGCTTCCAACTTTTGTCCGAAGGTTTTGTTTGCATATCCTAGCTTTTAAAAGAAAAGATTAATTGTTTTTGAACGATTTCAGAAATACAAACCATTTGGAAAGGGTTTTCCAAAAAAAAAAAGATATTTGTTTTATCTTGGTATTAGGTTCATACGTTTTCTATCTCAGTACCTGTGGCTCAATTTGAGTTTTCTGAAAGCCATTTGGTTATTATTCTCCCTGTTTATTTTATTTTAAACAGTAAATATAATTATAATATATAATTATATATATATAATTATAATTATTATAAATTTATAATTATATATAATTATAATTATAATATAATATATAATTATATATATATATAATTATAGTATTATATATACATATAATTATAGTATTTATATATTTGTATACATATGAATATTACACCTATCAATATGTACACATTAATTCTCAGTATGAATATCTCTATTTGCATATTCACAATGCTAACATTATACCAATTGAAATGTAGTCACACTTTCTTCTTCTTAAACCATTTTTAAATATAAGGGATTGAGCTAAAGATGCAGCTCAGTTAAAAGAATCCTTACCTCAAATTTATTTCTGAGCCTCGGATAGCTGTGTGTGTTGGTACTCACCAGTAATTGCAGTACGTAGAAGGTAGGATAAGCAGATGTTCAAGGTTATTCTCAGATATGCAGTAAGGAAACCTAAAGAGTAAGCAGGAAAAGCAAGGAACTGCTGGCTCTTTGTTCTATGTAAAGATGTGGGCTTTAGCACACTAACTGTCCCATTCCTTATTTAGCTGCTCATCCAACAATTCACTTATGCAAGACTATGTTTAAATTGTTAGCTGGCAAGCAAAGCCAACATGGGTGTTAGCATCATTAATGAGACGTAGGTTAATTCCCTCAGTGTCACAGATACAAAATTGAAGACTGTTCTGTGTAGAGTTATAAATGCTTATGGACACATGCTTTTTACAAGTTATTCCTTAACATTAACAATGACTATGTCCTCTTGTCTAATGTTATCAAAATTTCTGTAAACTCGTAGAACACCATCTCTCATACATTTAATCCCATCCCAGCTCTGACCCTGATAATGAAAATACAGTCAGAAATGGCAACATTTTCTCAGCAAAAAATAATTGAAGTATTTACTTCAACTGAAATCAGCCAAATACAATATTGACAAGATTTGTTTGCTTACAAGTCATACTGGAAATTAAATCTCCATATTACTCAGTGACCATAAGTAAATTTATTTATTTACTCTAAGCCTTCATTCTGTCACTCCTAAAATGTAATAAGACATAATTTTAATATATGTGCTGAATACTGCATACAATTATGTGTTTAAACTTATTAGCATATTTCTCACTTAATATATGGCATGTATTGTTGTCATCTTTAAATGTTCAACATTATAATTCTGTCTTAAGTATTTTAAAGATTTTAATTTTATTTTGTGAGAAAATATTACAAGTATTTTGAATTTGTGTGATACTTGGAAATTAATATTACTGACATAAGTTATTAAAGTCACAATAAAGGAAAATTAAGTTTGGCATATTACTGACATGTTCACCATGAAGTTTACAAAATTCAATAAAATTAATAATTTTCCTATAGTCCTTTTTCCATTCTTTACCTTATATATATGGTTTCTGTTCTTTTACCAACATTCTTTTATGTGTCAGCTTTACCAGTTGTTGATATGAATAAATAGAAGCAGCAAAGAGATGTAAATTAGTACATCAGTTATTACAAACACTTTATATAGTCTCTGAATTCTAAAATAAGGAACTCATATACATAAGGTAACAATCCTGATGAAGAGTACACACTCATGTAATTGCACACATGTGTACACACACACATACACAAAAGTAAATTAAATCAACATGCAAGAAAACATATCTTAATGCTTACATTTCCTTTGGCATAATTTATAGCAACTTGGACATAGGACCAATTCATTTCCAAACTGTTGTTAATGCATATTGTTGATATACACTGTGAACTCAACTGGATGTGATATAACCTGGAAGCCTTTGATCTGTCTGAGAGAGCATTTCCAGAGAGAACTGACTGAAGAGGAAATGCCTAACCTGAGCATGACTGGAAGTGAAACACATAGTTTTATGTGCTTGAAAAACAGCCCCCAGTTTTATTTATCTCAAACATCTCTTCATTGCTTTGAAATGCATTCATTTGTGGTAGTGTCCTGAAGTAGCTTTGTGTGTAGCCCAGCTGCTCTCTTTAACACATTGCTGTAACATGCTTTTAGAGCTTCTCCACTTTCCATCTATTTTTTCCCATGTTCACATGTCAGGGCAGTTTTCAAACTTTCCTACAAGGAAGCTCCAAGCTATTAATTAATTTGCTAGTTGATTATATTTTCCATTGCTTTGCTTCCAGCCAAGAACTCTCTCTTTGAGTTCCAAAAAGAATTTGTTTATATCTACCCACAATTTGCATTATTGGCTTGAAATATGGCTCTTAGTGATATTTTAATTCAGTTATTTCACTATCTTTTTCTCACAAGAAGGGACAAAACAGAGACCCCTTTGAAACTTCAAAGAAACAAAATCCATATTTAATGTATCTCATAAACTTTGCCTAATGAGAGAATTACAGATAGTACAGTATGCTACAACATAGTAGTACAGTCAATCAATTGCTAAGGGGTTTCATCTGGGAATTATTACCTGTTTATTGCTGATCCTATTTCTCAGCATTAAAACTACTTCAATATTTTATTTTGTTCAGGTTTTTAGGAAGATGCAATTCTAATATTTTCTTTCTAGGAAAATTGTTAAAATAGGCAATACATTAAAATACATTTGTGCTTTATATGTATTTTGTTAATGGACTTATTTAAAGAAAAATTTAAATGAATATGATTACTTTGCTTATAAATTGTATGTTGAGAATTCATTTAAAAATGTTTAATCATGATCTCAGAGCCACGGTCATCTTCATGGGGCTTATAAAACACTGGGCCTGTGAACAGTCAGTCATAAATAGGGGAGAGACAAATATCCTAAACTTCTCTGGTGTACTGTTGTCTGTGCAAGGAAAGACAATCATTGTCTTCAGCTGTGTACATATTGGTGACCAAATTAGCTTGCAAAAGATATAATCCCACAGTCATAGTCAAACAGATAACCCTGCCTAATGATTTTTAAAGCAAGGAGTGTAGGGGTTTATTGGATTATGAGCAGGTAAAGGAAGTGAGTATAATCAGAAACTATACATTAGCAAATAATAAAGTCTAAAAAATACACCCTTGTCTGTTTAAAATTATCAAAACACATTTTGTGGCCAACTACACTGAATATTATGAAATATTAGATTTTTGTGAATAATAGCAAAAACAAATACCATAATTTCCATTTTCTGCACTCTAGCAGTCAGTACTATTCATACATTTTCACTGTCATGTTATACATCCAGTAGAAGAAGGTTCTGATAACATAGCACTCATATACTCAAAGTAAAGTATAAGACATTTGAAAAGTATTTTATTCCGAACTATAGTGAAACTTCACCTCAATCTTGTTAGAATTGTTGCAGTCAAAACTGCCAGTGATAAAATGGAAAAAAAAAGGAACATATACTCTACTACTGAAAATATAAATCAGTGCAATTGTGGAAAGCCCTTTGTTAAGTTCCAAAATTCTAAAATGGTTTCCACATTAGCTAGGAAATCTGTTACAAGCTAAGAAATCATATCAGTGTGCAAATAAATAAATAAGTAAAACTGAATGGACATGTTCATCATAAAGCCACTCACAAAGGCAAGGTTATGGAACCAGCATAGATGTCACAGTAGTATAAAAAGATGTGATAGCTAATATTTTTTGTCAGTAGTACTAGATTTTGAATCTTTTGAAAGGTGAGTACCTAAGGGCAAATTATAGGATATTTACAGAGAGTTTTACCTGAAGAAGTCCACCCCTGAAAACAAATGACATCTTTATAAGAATTAGCATCCATACCAAATCAAAATAGAAAAAAAGTGAGATTGTCACCAGTGTTAGTTTTCTGTTTCCTTAATTTTGATATATAGTGATCAGCTGTCACCTGTTCCTGTCACAATGCCTGTCACCATGATCATCCACTTTCTTTTGTAAGCCTGACTTAAAATATGCTCATTGTGCTTTCTTTCATTCTGTTATGACATTTGACAACAAGAAATTCAACCAGAAAAACTATAAAGAACAAGTGCTCTGTGTGTGTGTGTGTGTGTGTGTGTGTGTGTGTGTGTGTAGATCCATAGATTTATCATTCATCTAAAAAATTGAAAATCTGGCCATTTGTGCAGAATGAATGAGTATTCAAAATATGATGTTAAATGAAATGGTTCAGAATCAAAACTATAAGAAACTAGCATTCTCTGTGACTTGTGAACATCTCAAAAGTGGATAGTATATAAGTACAACAGAGAAAACATAACATAGGACTTGGGAGGCATTAGGAAGCTGAATTGGAATTATGTAAAGTGAACTTCAGTTTAGTTATTGAATTCTTTCTGCATATTTTAATGTTGTGGCAGTCAGAGATTAATGTTGACTTCTATATCTCATTATACCTTCTTTATATTTTATTAATGTGGGGACTTATGCTGAATACAGACTCACCAATTTGATGAGACAAGCTTGACAGTGAACTTCATGGTTATGCCTGCCTCTGCTCCTGTGAGTACTTCATTTGGACCCTTTTGATGTCACACAGAGATTTTATGTTGAAGTTGGCCATTGGACAAGTCTCATGCTTGTTTATCAAATACTGTCCACCTGAGACACACTTCAGTTCCTGGGATGAAATTATTTAAGAGTATACATATTCTAGATACTTCATTAGTTTGCTCAAAGAATCAATAGACAATATATCCTCTTGTGATGCCAGTGTAAGTGAATCTCTGTGAAACAGAACAGTTGAAACATCTCATTCTGACAACCTCAAAAAGTTTTCAATAAGTAAAATTCAGTGGTGTACTTTGAGTTAATAGATTCATAGTTATAACTAAGGAATTAAATTTGTTAAAAAAATGTAAAGAGAATCATTATATCACATCCACTTTCAACTACTTTCAAGTGAAACGTGGCACAGTGATCCTAAGGATGTCCAAATACATAAAATTCTCAAATTCTTTGCACTCTGATCCTGGGAACTTGAGTATTAACTCACAGCTTGTACCATAACTTTGTTAATAATGGGCATGACTTCTTTATGGCAGTCACTTTACAGCCATAGCTGTCCATAGAGACTCATTTTCCTTTCCTTTTATGTCTGTAACAGATGCTTCATACAGTTCCAAAAGTTAATGTCCCCTACTTACACTTGATAAAGTTGAGTTTAAAAAGTAAAGCAAAATAGGAAAAAAAATATAAGACAAAGTCTTGCAAAGATTAGTTTTTAAAAATTCATGTCTTTGTATCAATTTGAATATACAATAATTGTAATTATCAAAATATATTAGACATAATAAAACTTGTTTGTGCATTTCTTTATTTAAGACATAAACTTGTGTTTAAGCCAAACTTGAAAGTTTTATCTCTAATAATTACTCTCTTAAGTTCACAATCAAGCAATATGAAATATAGTAAGGAAGTTCTAGCAAGAATTAATTGAACTGTAAGTTAAACTCAAAGATTATCTGTACTGCTTAAAATGACCAAAATGTCAACTTATTTGACTAGTGAAACATTGATTCACAAAGGAGTGCTTCATTCTATGTGTTGTAATATCATTACATTAAATTTTATATATTTCTTAGTATGTAATTTTACAGATGTGAACTCTTCTAATATATGTGACAAGATGCACCATGTCCTTTGTAACATCCAGGCAAAGCAAAATGAAGACTTTCAAATGAATATAACACAACTTTGAACAGTTACTATGATTCACACGGCCCCACTGAAGTTCAAATACTCTCATGCCCCCCAAGCCACTACAATTTACCATCTTTACTTTCAGAGCATTCTCATGGAAAAGTGAAGAATGACCTGTACCCGAGAATTAATAAAGACAAACACTACAATGTGGTAATGTTTAATTCCTTAAATACCCAAAAGATGCTCAATCATACTACAAGAACATCTGTTCAATTATGATCACAGCAGCATTATTTGTAATAGCCAGAATCTGGAAACAACCTAAATACCCCTCAACTGAAGAATGGATTTAAATAATATGGAACATTTACACATTGGAGTACTACTTGGCGCTAAAAAACATCTTGAAATTTTCATGCAAATGGATGGAACAAGAAAAAAAACATCCTGAGTGAAAAGATGAAAATGTTATGTACTCACTCATAAGTGGATACTAGCTCTAAAGCAAAGGATTTTAAGCCTGTAGTTCATGATTCTAGAGAAGCTAAGTAACAAAGATGAGCCCTAAAAATAAATAAATAAATAAATAAATAAATGAATAAATAAATGAATAAATAAATAAATAGACTCACCTGGAAAAGGGAAATAAAAAATATCACCTAACAATATTGGGAGCATGGGAGTGGAGGCAGAATGGAGGGTGGAAGAAGAAGAGGAGGCGAGAAGGCAAGGAAGAGGCGAACTTGGAATGAGATCGTTGAGATGGAGGAAGGACAGCGATGAGAGCATGGAAAGAGATATTTTGATTGACGGAGCCATTATGGGGCTAACAAAACTTGGCACTATCCCCTCTGGATGTGGTTGAAAGTTGTATGTCTGTAACAGACTTTGGGAGCACTCGCATTGGCACCAGGAATTGTCCCTGATGATAGTGACTTTAATGGAACCTCTTCCCTAAGGATGGATACCTTGCTCAGCCTAGTAATAGTAGGTAGGCCCTTGGACCTTCTTCAAAGCAATGTGCCTTACCCTCCCTGAGGAACGGATTGGAGAGGAAGGATAGATAGAAGGAATGGGAGGAAGGGAAGAAGAGGGAACTGGGATTGGAATGTAAAATGAATAAAAGATATTTTTACTTTTTAAAGAAATAAATTAGATAAATAAAATGTTACTCTTTAACACTTTTTTGGATTCATTAATTTATATCACCAATATTCTCTCTAAAGATATTTAAGCTTCACTCAATTTTACAGTATTTTTAAATGCATTATATATATTTTTTTACCATGTAAGTTGGAGGACTACTTTGATGGCAGCCATGATCATCGAGAATAGCAGCAACTCTGAAATACTAGTATTCTATTTTATTTATATTTACCTTACTTATAAGGAAATGATTTCTATAACCATAAATTAGTGAATGGTGATATACTTGTTGCATGATAGAAGGCTAAGGAATATATTCATGACTAGGAAAAAAATTATTCACCATCTACTCACTGGTCTGCATCACAGAATTGAATGGGAGCCACCAGAAATAATTCACAGATTTAGCACCCTGTCATCTCACTGAAATCATGATATGCACTTCTACTCAAACTTCTACTCAAATTTTAATAAAATATTATAATTTAAATGCATTTAAATATCTGATTATCTTACAATATTACTGAAACCATAATGGTCAGTACAGAGATTCAGTTTTTCATAAATAATGGGCTGTAACATTGATAAACATTAGGCCGGGTGGTGGTGGCACAAGCCTTTAATCCCAGCACTTGGGAGGCAGAGGCAGGCGGATCTTTGTGAGTTTGAGACCAGCCTGGTCTACAAGAGCTAGTTCCAGTGCAGGCTCCAAAGCCACAGAGAAACCCTGTCTCAAAAAAAAAACAAAAAGAAAAAAGAAAAAAAGAACCAAAAACACTGATAAACATTATGTTTTCTTCATTATCCTAACATAAAAATATAAAACCACAGTTTATGTAAGCAATTTAAATATACAAATCACAAATTTTACTGTGAAACCTATAATGGATATCTTGGTATATAAGTCTATAGGAAGCTAAATATATGTTTGAATAAAATATTATGATATATGAAAATATCAAAGATAAGATTTTTTAAATATTTTGCAGAACTTAGTAAATGCTATTGAAACTAACAAGCTGTTTATATGTACAAATGTATTTAGAAAAAGCTTTCAGAATCAAATATCTATTTCATGTTTTTTCTTATCTAATTGATTTGTTAAGAATTTAATTTTAATTAAAATTAAATGGTTATTAAGTGGTTATTTGTTGTAAATATGTTTTTAGGTATGTGATTACGAAATATTTTTTTCTGAATCTGTGGTACAAATTTTTGTTATCAAATGATATTTTAGATCATCTAGATCATTAGTGCATAAAAATTTTAATTTATATGGAACAGTGGAGTCATTCTTAAGTATACTGCTTTTGTTAGTCTATATCTTTAATATTTACCTAACTAATTTTTTCTCATTTGTTTACTTATTTTTGGCTTTTTAATAAATATTTCTGAATCTCTGCTAAAATGTTTTTAAGTAAGCTACAAAGTGTATGACTTTATTTCTTTTAAATGTGATAATAATTATTAAAAAGAAAGAGTTTTGAAAAGCAATTATTTTCCATTGTGATCAGACTTATTTATTTAAACAAATTTTAATGTCTGGATTCTCTTTAATTAACCCTTTACTTAGTCTAACATTAATCTATAGTTAACTAATTTTTATCTTTATAATATTCACATATGTGAGACAAATAATTTTTATAAATAATTTGTCTGATAAGATTATTTCTAAAGGAAGAATATACATTTATTTTGTTTTACATAATATGCTGAACTTGATATATAACTATGTGTATTATATGTTTATATAAATCTGTGTATATATTTGGATATTTTTAAGTTGATATTACCTACATCAGAATATTCCTCAAATTTAATTTTTTCTAAATTTCCATCAGAAATTATAAATTACTTTTCTGGTAATGTGTTTTTATTTTTAATTCATTTCTCTGTCTAACCTCCATGGTTCTTAAATGAGTGTGCTTGCACTACATTAGCTGAGACTGTGTTCTTGATTACAAACACAGGGGAAAGAAGCAGGGTTTTTTTGAGAGATTCATCTTTTCAGTAAAAACAAAAAATTCAGCTAACAAGTTGTTCAATATTTACATATTATATGCTTTAAATTGTGAGTCATTACTAACCATAAATAGCTGTAAACAAATTTCCAGAAGGAGATGATTTACTAGACTATT
Organism: Dicrostonyx torquatus; assembly: GCA_028555095.1. Classification (NCBI taxonomy): domain Eukaryota; kingdom Metazoa; phylum Chordata; class Mammalia; order Rodentia; family Cricetidae; genus Dicrostonyx; species Dicrostonyx torquatus. Next base: position 1,551,083 of record JAQHUG010000224.1, on the reverse strand, counting down.
ACTATTTGCCTTTCATGTGAGATAATAAAAATAAAAGGCTCTTTTATGTTAGACATTAGATTGTCAAACTAGAAAAGAAGAAAGAACAATTTGGGTCATTGAATCTGGTATATTGCTTAGCACAACTGAGAAGTATGGATTTAGCTCTAAAAGTTTAGTAATTAGGGTACTTGTGATCCCTTTATGTTTGTGAGAAGCATAATGGTTTCATCATTCTCAAACAAATCATTCATTTTCACAATGCTAGGTACAAGACTCCATCATTCTCAACTATTTTCAAGTACATTTTTAACAGGAAGAATTTGTTTAGGTACTTAGTGCTAGATAGATTTTTATCATTGTGAAGTCATGCTCTGAACACTGTCATGTCCATTCGGACTTACTCTGATTTTGCTCTTCAAAAACATTCACTTCTACAAAAAAAGCATGTAAGATTAACAAGAAAAGTATTATTCATCCTAATAATGATATAGAAACCAAGATACACATATTAGAACAAAAATGTGATTATACTTCTCCTTTAAAATATTAAAAATATAGAGAGTCTTCATTTAGCTCAGTGAATTTGTAGACATACATTAAAGGGATTTTAAATGAATTAAAATTGAAAGAGAAATGTTTAAATGACCAAATTAACTGAAAATTCCCAAGATATAAGAAGCTATTACACAGGCTGTGACTAAAGGACATGGTGGTACTTTGTGTTTTAAACAATAAATGCTGGTGTAAAGACATTAATACAGTGATATTACATACATTAATACCTGGTATAAGGTATATATTATGGCTTCAATAATGATGAATTAGCATGACTATATATATATAATTATAATAGCCCAACATTCAGCTTATGATTTCCTATCATTATTGCATTTGCATATGTTATCTAGTGCTGAAGAACATTTACTCAAATAATTTTTAGTGACACATATTCAAAGCTGAACTTCAATATTCATAGGGATTCTCATGAAATTATATATTTTGGAAAAAGATAAGCTACTAATTCTGAACAAAGTCCTTTCTGGTTTTGCTAACTTTTAAACTTCTAGTCATTCTTAGTATATATTTGCTTGTTGACGAAAGGGGCAAATAAAATGATCAACCATAGACTGGAAAATAATATGAATCTCCTATCATACTGGGGTTTACATTCAACAAATACAAAGTCTTCACATCAATTTAATGTCAATGAACTTAATGTTTGAGTCCATGACAGAACAGCCTCTTTAGCAAGGAAGGTAAGCAGGGACCAAGAGAGGTTAGTATATGACTTGGACACCTAACAGAGGTTGTAGATAAATATGTGAAAAAGCCCACCTTAGTTAGTGTGAAAAACCATGTGACTACTGGAATAGTTAAAACAAAAATACACCTAATATGAGAATAAAATATACTGGATACTGGTATTAAGAATAAGGAAGCCCCTTGCATTATTTCAGCAGTATAGAAAGTGATTCATATAAAGCTTTACAAAGTCAAACCTCAGTCAGCAATGCAAATTACAGATAAAGTCTTTGACATGAAAATTGTACTCAAATATTTATAAGACCATTATTTAAACAAGAAAACTGGGAACGAACTAAATATATTTCAATATATGAATGAATACCATCTGCTTTTTCTATCTAGGGGAATATTTCTCATTAGAAAATATTGTGGCCACAGTTAGTGGAGTTAAAGAACTATGACTCAAAGTATATTTTGCAAAATGTGAATACTTCAAAGCTTCAAGGACAACATGGTCACAATTCCATATATTCTGACAAACTTACAAGCAGCTTACATCTATAAATAGAAAGGGACACCAAGGCCCTTTGAAGGGAGCATTTGCTTACAGAAGGGCAAATCACTACAAGGTGATTCTGTGGGTGAAGAATATCTTTTATCTATTGTGGTTATACACACACCAAGTAATCCATGATTTGAGGCCCACACGTTAAGGGCCATAAAAAAGATTTTGTAATTTCAAAATAAGAAGTTAAATCTTTTAAGGATTTTTTTTGTGTGTGAAAGCAACATATTTACACTTGTCTGTACATATGAAGTGTGTCTGCTAAAAATAAACTCATACATAGGTACATTTTTAATTTTAGTGTATAACATTAGACAAAACAGGAATGTTATTATATATTAGCAGTCACAGTTCTAAATTCAGCTTATGTAGAAAGGATATATTTTTGGAAATAGAATTGCACAGATGTCATTGCCCTCAAAAGCAAGTAAATAACGAATGTGAATAATGCCATTTTGGTTTTTAGCGTCTAGAATCTCTTGAAATCTAAGATATTGTTATACCAAAAGATTAGAGACCATTCTCTGCATTAATAGAACTCATAGCCATTTATTTGTAACTTGTTATAATTTTTAAATCCTTGCAAATGAAATGACAAATGAAATTTTAATTTGTCAGTATTCAAGGTATCCATGGTTAAAGAGTCTTCAAAATAAAATCAATCAGAAGAGATGGAGATGGACACTTCATACTCATAACAGGAAAAATTCATCAACAGGAAGTCTCAATCCTGAATACCTATGCCCCTAATATAAAAGCACCCACATATGTAAAAGAAACTTTACTAGATCTCAAAGCACACATCAAACCCCATACAATAATTGTAGGAGATCTCAACACTCCTCTCTCACCAATGGACAGGTCAACCAGACAGAAACTTAACAAAGAAATACGGGATCTAACAGAGGTAATGAATCAAATGGACTTAATTGATATCTATAGAACATTCCACGCAAACAGGAAAGAAAATACCTTCTCAGAATCTCATGGAACCTTCTTGAAAATCGATCATGTACTTGGTAACAAAGAAAATATCCATAGATACAAAAAATTGAAATAACCACCTGTGTCTTGTCAGATCACCATGGAGTAAAGTTAGATTTTAACAATTCCACCCCCAGAAATCCTACAAATGCTTGGAAACTGAACATTCAACTTCTGAACCACTCCTGGGTCAAGGAAGAAATAAAGAAATTAAAGTCTTTCTTGAATTCAATGAAAATAAAGAAACAACATATTTGAACCTATGGGACACTATGAAAGCAGTGCTAAGAGGAATGTTCATAGCACTTAGTGCCCACATAAAGAAAACGGAGAAATCACACATTAGTGAATTAACAGCACACCTGAGATATCTAGAAAAAAAAGAAGCAGACTCACCCAGGAGGAATAGAAGACTGGAAATAATCAAACTGAGGGCTGAAATCAACAAAATAGAGACACAGAAAACAATCCAAAGAATCAATGAAACAAAGGGCTGGTTTCTTGAGAAAATCAACAAGATCGACAAACCCTTATCCAAACTAATCAAAAGGCAGAGAAAGAACACTCAAATCAACAAGATCTGAAATGAAAAGGGGGACATAACCAGAGACAATGAGGAAATTCAGAAAATCATTAGGTCTTATTACAAAAGCCTGTATTCCACAAAGCTGGAAAATGTAAAAGAAATGGACAGTTTTTTAGATAAATACCATATACCGAAATTAAATCAAGACCAAGTGAAAAATCTGAATAGACCCATGAGTTGTGAGGATATAGAAACTGTCATCAAAAACTTCCCAACCACAAAAAGCCCAGGACCAGATGGTTTTAATGCAGAATTCTACCAGAACTTTCAAGAAGAGCTAACACCTATACTCCTTAATGTGTTTCACATAATAGAAACAGAAGGGTCATTGCCAAACTCATTTTATAAAGCTACAGTTACCCTGATACCTAAATTCACTTAAAAAAGAAAAACTCAATCTAAACATAAGCACTAGAGTTGTTGCAAATACCCAGAGAAATTATTATTCATTGCTCATAGTAATAGGAAAATAAAATCAGAAAACAATTGAATTAAAGTAACATATTGATAATTCAGGGTAGAAAACCAATTTGAAAATAAAAGTGTGTCCTCAGTGAAATGTGTGTTAAAATTATTATGCATTTGTGTAAAACATGTACACAATTGTGTGTGCTGATGTTTTATGAAAAACTGAGGAACAATAAAGCTAGTTATAAAACTTACCTCATCTTCATTATCATTCTGAATACAAATAAACATTTGTAGAAGAAATTGACTATGCACCAATGAAGTTGTTTGTTGAAAACTATACTCATACTGTTGTCAGTTTTTCTTGTAGGTATCAATATTAGCTTGTTTCTCCTGTGATAAAACACCATGAACTGAAGCATCTGATGAAAAAGTAGTTTATCTTGTCTTATAGGTCCATATGGAGAGACATAAGGAGAAGTGGGAGTAAGAATGACAGCAGGTGGCTGGAGAGGACATCTTCCACCACAAACACAAAGCAGACAGACAGAATTAGATGTGAAGTGAGAGTCCAAACTCTGAAAGTCCTCTCCAGTGCTGTACTTCTTCAGCAACATTTATCTCCTAAAATTTCTATCCCTCAAATAGGGATCTTTGTGTCTGTTGGCACAAATTCCTTACTGAAACTACCACATCATATATGTTCACGCACACACACACACACACACACACACACACACACACACGCACAAATAGCACATAATTTTATTAGAATTTATAAGAAAATCTCAGGACATTCAAGCTCTGACTCCCAACAGATGACCAGAGGTCAGTAAAGAAGAGGGAGTGGAGAAGACTTGAACTTTGGTTTCAGCAGTGATGGAGATTTGCAATGATGGAGGCAGGCTAATGGTGAGTATGTAGAAATTCAGATAATAATAAAACCTGAAGTGATGAGAATCTATATGTGGAAGAACAAAAAGAAAAAAAAAATGTAACCATAAGGCTTAGGAGCTGAATTGCAAAGCAATATAGGCATGCTATATAGGATTACTTTATTAACTTTTAAAATTTTATTTATTTTAAATGTTTTTAATTGAAATAGAATTAAATCACTCCCCCTCCCTTTCCTTCTTCCGGCATCTTCAAGCTACCCTCCCTCAAACACCTCAAGTGTCCATTTCAGCTTTTAAGTTGATAGCATTTTTGTTTCATTATTATTGCTCTATACATATGTTTAAATTTATTTGTTTAAGCATGTTTGTGTATGTGTATTTTTTAAAAAATGCACCCTGCTTCCATTTTTGTTGGTGTTTATATTTCTTCATGCTTGAACAAACGGTGTTGGACATCCACAGTGTGCTCACTCCTGGGAGAGGATTATTCTAACACAAGCTATTTTTTACCTACAGATAATTTTCTAGTATTGGAATGCCATGAAATTTTCATCTGTTGACAAAGGATAACAAATATCACACTCAGAAGTATGTAAATGTATGTACTATGTAAATGAATGTTCATTTAGTGTAGTGCTCCAAATGAAGATGATATTCTAAAATAAATATCTAAATAAATATGAAGTTGCATTCCATGTGAAATTCAGAAAAGTTACTGTAAATAAAGAGTATATCTAAAACACTAACATTTTTATTTCTTCACAACTTTGATTGAAAGATATTTGTGGATCCATACTAATATTTAGAATATTAGCGATAATACTTGATCCTGTCTCAGAATAATTCTGACTATAAAATGGACATCATTGTAAACAATAAGCTAAATATTGGTGTCTAAATAAATCCTCAATGTAATTTAGTTTCAAAAAAGAGTTAAAATGAGCATAATAAATAAATTGAATGCATAAGCAGTGTTATTGAATGTTACTAAGAGCACCAATTACATTGAACATCACAAATATGTATATTCTAATTCTATTTTGTGATTAGTACCAGGACAATAATAAACTTTTGAGAGAACCAGTTTATTTCATCATGAGTGTTTTAATTCACCATAGAGAGACTTCATGAGACGAACTCAAGGCAAGCACCTGGAGGCAAGAAATGAAGTACAGAAGCAGTAATTACAACATTGCTTCTTCTGCTTGCTTAGCTACTTTTATTGTAGATTACCTTGTGATGTCACTGTGTTCTAGACCTGGTTTTATAAACAAGAGAAACACTCAACAGACCAATTTGCATTTGTTTATTCATTTAAGATGGATCAACAACCCACAAATAAACATCAACCCATAGTAGGTCACAGCTTTGTCATCAGAAGACAGAAGGTTGAAATAAGTCTAGCAAAATTCTAAATCACATATAGACTTTGAGGACAACAGTTTAAGATCTCTCTCTAAACAAAGGAATTTAAAACAAGAAAATTTAACTAAGTGACAGGAAATCAATGCTGTGATTGACATAATATTTTATCACAAATGTACATGAAATTAAAACAATGTTATGTAATAGGAAATACAAATTGAAAAAATTAAAAAGAGAAATGAATATTATGAGTCCAAACGGAGTGCATGGAAAGGTAAAGACAAGTACATAAGTACAAAATTAATAAATAAAATATTTGACAGGCAAATTATAACCAAATGCAGCAAAACACATTGAAAATTAATGTACTAAATTAGTGAAAAAGGAAGATTAACTGCAGGTATAAGCCAACATGATTGACAGGGGCTTTTCTAAAGCAATCATGAAAAGAATAACAAGTTTAAAAAGCGGAAAGATTATAATTCTTCACTTAGGTTGCTCTAATCTTAAAATTGGTTTTAAGAAGGGTAAAAAATGACACTGCAGGCAACCAGGAACAAGTTTCGGTATTATATTGCACAGTAAGGGTTTGTAGTTAACAATAATGTCTTTCCAAATGGCTGAAAAACAGGCTTTTAAATGTTTAAAATGGAAATAAATAACAAATGCTGAAAGTTTGTGAATTATCATTGTTCATATTTAGCCAACAAGATATGTATATGAACTTTATAGATTTTAGACTAGAATTCCTTCTGTTATAAATAAATTTTATATTCAGATAATAAAAATAAAGAATATATTGCAAGAAATGCTTCTATTAAAATTTGCAAAGCTTAAACAATGTAAAAGATTTTAATTTGGATAAGGAAGTGAAGGAGAAAGAATGTTCTCAGTGCTACTGAAAACTATGTGATTGTTAAAATAATAACTAGTTCTTACAGTTTACACAAAAGAAACAAAATACAGGTGAATAAAAAGTATTACAACTTTTATTGTAAAATTAGTGAGTTTCAATTTATTAACACTTGATTTCACAGTAACCAATAAAAATAATTCAAGTTCTTTGGATGTAGAAAAATATAAGCAATAACACTTGATATAAACATAACAATTAGAAACACAGTATCATTATTAATCAAATTTGTGAATGTCATAGAAATTATAATATAATAATAGTCTATATGAAATTGGTTCATGTTATTTTATTTATAGCAGACAGTAAAGAGTTGGCTTAATATATAAGATAACTGTGCTCTGGTCTCTGGAAATACAGACATTTGAATTAATCAGTAAATATCTCATATAATGCCAGGGTAACAGCAGCAAAGGCTTAGAATTAATGAATGGGAAGGATATTATTAAAAGGTGAATTCCGAGACTCTAAGTAATAAAACAGTGTACAGAAATATATCAGTAATTCCATTGTTACACCTAATTAACAAAAACCTTCATCATGTTTTGTGGATCTAATTTGATAAAATAATTACAGCATGTATATGAGTCAGCAAACCTGAACTTCCATACAGGAGTCACTATAGAAAACACATTAAAAAGCATTACAGCTCTATAAATATATATATATATATATATATATATATATACACTATTCATGAATTCACAAACAAAACAATAAGTAAAATTTATTATGAAAAAGATTTTAAAGTGTGCTAGTTTTTTTAGCACATCATAAATAAGAGGACATATAAGACTTATAAGGGACTAACTGGTAAATCAATATCTATGATATATTTTCTGAAATATTTGAATCCATTCTTTCACTAAGACTAAAGCTGAAAGATTACATGTACAAATTCCTTAAAAATTATTTATTAGGAAGTGTCACATCAAATCCATACTTCTAATATTTACCATTATCTGGCCTCTGTGAGAATTTATAATTTAAGTAATGAACACATCTACCATATTTATTTTTCTCTTCAAGACTTTGATAATCAGTAAGAAATATTATAAACTTCATACTGAATTTCTTGAGAAGTTATCAAGATGTCCACCATAGTTTTAATGAAGTTGGAGATATGATGGTTACACATTTTTGAACAACTTCAAATGAAGCATATCATCCTTTAGCAATTTTATTCTTAAAATGACATCATTAACTCTCAAAGACTTGCATGTCCTCTATGTTCTTAGCATTAATCAGTGAATTAATCAGGGACTGTGGGAAGCGACTAGAGCACCTGATTTATACAGTATGATACTTAAGAACAAATCGTGACATGCTATTATAATTTAAGAAGCAAAGTTTGTTATAATTACAGAAATTTTGGAAATTACGTATTAGACCCTCACATTTGATTCTCATAGGAATTCCTGTGGATTCCTGTGAATTTCTGTAGTGCTAGGTTTCTTGATAGCCACATAATGGTTCTCTCAATCAAAATATTTCTTTCCTTGCTCTCATCTCTGTCCTTCTTCCATTTCCACTATCTTGTTCCCTCCAGTTCTCCTCCTCCCTCCCCTTTTCCTCTCCCTTTCTCCTTCTGCCCTCCATTCTCTCCACACCCACATGCTCCCAATATGTTAGGCAATCTTGTCTATTTCTCTTTTCTAGGTGGATCTATGTATATTTTTTTTAGGGTTCACCTTGTTACTTGGCTTCTTGAGGATCAACAATTATAGGCTCAACATCCTTTGCTTTACAGCTAGTATCCACTTCTGAGTGAGTACATACTATTTTCATCTTTCTGGGTTTAGGCTACCTAACTCAAGATGTTTTTTCTAGAGCCAATCATTTGCATGTAAGTTTCAAGAAGTTTTTGGTTTTTAACCACTGAGTAGTACTCTAATATGCAAATGTGCCACATTTTCTTTTTCCATTCTTCGGTTGAGGGGCATCTAGGTTGTTTCCAGGTTCTGGGTACTACAAAGAATGCTGCCAACACTTAGTTGAACAAATATCCTTATATGATTGAGTATATTTTGGGTATAAGCTCAAGGGTGGTATTGCTGGGTCAGATGACCCCAGCTAAGACCCTAAACAATAGAGAGGAGGGTACCCACACTGGCCTTGCCATGTAGTCAGATTGATCAATATCTTAAGTATCACCATAGAACTTTCATCCAGCAACTGATGGAAACATAGGCAGAGACCAGCAGTAGAGCATTGGGCTGAACTCCTTAAGTTCAGTTGAAGAGTGGGAGGAGTGAATGTGAGCAAAGAGGGCAAGACCATGATGGGTACGCCAACTGAAACAGTTTACCTGAGCTAATGGGAGCTCATCAACTCCAGTCAGACAGGAAAGGAACCAGCATAGGGCCAAACTAGACCCTCTGAATGTGGGTAACAGTAGTATTGTGGGGCCACTGGCAGTGGCACCAGAATTTATCCCTACTGCCTATACTGGCATTGTGGAAACCTATTCTCTTTGGATGGACACCTTGCTCAGCCTAGATATTGGAGGAAGAACCTTGGACCTTCTCCCAAGTGCAATGTGCCTTACCCTCTCTGAGGAGTGGATTGAGGGTGAGGTGTGGGTTAGGTGGAGGGAATGAAAGGAAGGGAGCAGGAACTGTAATTGATATGTAAACTGGAAAATGAGAGTTTATTTGCCAGGCCAGACTACTATAGCCAACGAAACTTCAATTACCATAGAAGGACAAAACAAGATATTCCATGACAAAACTAGATTTCACCAATACCTAGCCACAAACCCAGTACTACACAAAATACTAGAAGGAAAACTCCAACACATGGAAGATGGCCACACCAACAAAAACACATACAATTGATGGTCTCATAGAAAATCCCATAGAAGGGAAAAACACACAAATTAACAACGCCAACAATGAAAACTAAATTAACAGGAGATAGCAATAATTGGTCATTAATATCCCTTAATGTAAATGGACTCAACTCACCTATAAAATGGCACAGGCTAACAGACTAGATACAAAAACAGAATCCATCCTTCTTCTGCATATGAAAAACACATCTCAACCTCAAAGATAGACATTAACTCAGAGTAAAGGTTTGGGAAACAATGCACCAATCAAGTGAACCTAAGAAACAAGTGGGTGTAGCTATCCTAATACGTAACAAAAAAGATTTCAAGCTAAAATCAGTCAAAAGAGACAAAGAGGGTCATTTCATATTAGTCACAGAAAAAATCCATCAAGAGGAAAACTCAATACTTAACATCTATGCCCCAAGTACAAGGGCACCCTCATATGTAAAAGAAAATTCTAAAGTTTAAATCATACACTAACAACACATACTAATAGTGGGAGACTTTAACACTCCCCTCTCACCACTGGACAGGTCAGTCAGACAAAAAAGTGAGCAGAGAAATAAGAGAACTAACATATGTTATGACTCAAATGGACTTAACAGATATCTATAAAATATTCTTTTTAAAAAAGAAAAAAAATATAAAAAATGAATCTCGGAGGTCAGGAAATACATTGTATATACAATGCCGATTCAAACATCAAATTATCTAAAAGGAGAAACATTCTTTTTAAATCTTTCAATTTATAATCAAACTTCTTTTTCATAAAAAGACTCTGCAAGGATGTGTATAGACATGGCTCCATTATGTGCCATATGTACAGCAAATGTGTCAGCGATGCAGCATATTTCCATTATTGTCCTATGTAGCTTTTGAGTTTGAAAAGATTTTTCAGATGTGCCCAAAGCTTGCTATTAATGATGTCTAGATGGTATTCCAAAATAAATATGTAGTCCTCAATCAATTTATGCTTAAAATTGTATTCTCTCTCCTTAGTTCTATCTTGTAACACAATGATGTATCTTGTGACACAACAGTGTTTAAATTCTGCAAGGGAAAAGTGCAAAATTCAGTATAAATTTTAAAAATACATTTTAATGCATCCCACTTTGTTATAAATGACCACATTCTAAAATGAAAATTTCTATTGAAAGAATGCAGTTACACAGTGTTTTAATTTTGCAGTTTTGTTCAAGCTTGGTTGTGTGATTTCTTTATATTAGACATGTTCATTAAGGATCACTAAGTACAGGCTAGTACCCACTATCTACTACTAGTTGATCCACCTGGAGAGGAAGAGATGGGCAGGCTCCAATCCAAGAGTTCCTCTAACAACCTGAAAAGCAACATAACACCAGAATCCAACAATTATGCAACAAGAAGATCTGAGCAAACTAATACAGAAAAAGTAGAAGAAATCGACTTTAAACATAACATTACGAAAGTGATAGAGACCATTAAAGAAGAGGTGAAAAACTCCTTTAAAGAAAGAGATAAGAAGACTAAGAAAAAGAAGAAATGAATAAATACATCAAAGATATCCTAGAAAGCCAAGAAAAAGCAATAAAACAGGTAAAGGAAACAGTTCAAGACCGGAAAACTGAAATGGAGGCAATGAAGAAAACACAGAGAGATGGCTAGATATAGAAAAGCTGGATAAACCAACAGGGACTGGAGAGACAAATATAGCCAACAGAATACAAGAGATGGAAGAAAGAATCTCAGACACTGAAGATACAATACAGAAAATAAATTCATTGATTGAAGAAAACAACAAATCCAACAAATTTGTAACACAAAACATCCAGGAAATCTGGGACA
>JAQHUG010000224.1:1475359-1513177 GCA_028555095.1 Dicrostonyx torquatus | reverse complement strand
CTCCCCATAGGACAGGGTATCCTGCACCATCTTAAGGAAGCAGGGGGAGGGCGGTGGGGTAGTGGGGGAGCGGGAGGGCCGGGAACAAGGGGAGTAAATGTAAATTTTGCTTTTAACAAAAATAAATAAATTAAGAAAAAAATTCTAAAAACGAAAGAAGAAAAATGTGTCAGGTCAGAGCAATTGTCAGTACCAGATGATTCTCACACAAAATAACACAAGAGTGAGACTAATTATGCAGATTTTAACTGAGTCTTCATCTAAAACAATTTCTTCAGCAGGGCTTCCACTAATTGTGAAATGTAGAATGAAAACCTAATGTCTGACAGACTTCAAGCTGTTATTAGAAGTGCCAGACATGTAGTCTGTGTTTAAAGAACAAGTAACTCTTGAAATGATTAACCATGTAAATTTCTGTTATCTGGACTTTTTCAGTCTGCTTTTAACTCATTTTATAAGAATACAAGTTAAAAAGTGGCACTATTCTAAAAAGTAATTCTTTATAGTCAAATAAATTGGAGAGTGGAGTTGCTTGATACACAGCGTTACATTACTTATATTGGATTCTTGATGCTATGGAATTTCCATATATACAACTAATGCTTTTTTTATTCATTAATATATAATTATTGTTAACAATAGTACAATATTTGTGCTTCATAATCCCAATTGTTTGTAATTATGTTGTCCACATGATTGATGTGTATAAGCACTAATTTCAATTAGCTCTATAATTTACATGGACCTTAAAACTGATATTGATTATACCCCAAACTGCAATATTAGATTACAATTATCTTGAAACATCATTTTATCATACTTTTTATACCTCTTTGTGACATATAAAACACGTTATTTAATGTCATGCCTAAGTAACATGTGTTGTTTACTCTGGGTCACAGGATCCATAGATAGCTTATAAAAGAAAGCTTGGAGAGTGTTTTAGACAGCTTTAGTATTTGAAGCTGTATATTCATTAATGTTCATGTTGGGCACTCTGATGATGTCCATTTCCCAGTTCACTGTAGATCTGAATATGCAATAATGAGAAAGAAAGTATACTGCTCTCTCTGTCCAGTTGCTTGAGCTGGGAAAGTTCCTTCCAAATCTTGTCACAGGAGGTTTGCAAACAACCCCAGAAGGAACAGAGGCCTAAATTTTCCTTTGTCTCCATCCAGCCCATCCCAAGTTATAGGACAGAACATTCCTTGGGACACAGAACTTCCCACAATCCCCATGACAGCTGGCCTGGTTATGAGATCCGAGGTGGTTGGGAACTCTTCCTTTCTGAGGACCTTCCTGTCATCTCCTGTTTCTATCAGGCATTGGAATTTTTGTTCCCCAAAGGTCATAGTCACATTTGGTTGGAAACCCTCTTTCATTGGAATGGTACAATTAACTGAAGGTGCATCTTTCTTTCATTCGGTTAAGGGGACTAGAAGCCCCACCACCACCACCACCACCACCACATCTAGTTTAAAGGTTGATATGCGATGGTTTTCCCATTTATATCAAATTTGGAGCAGCATTCTGAGCCCCAATGGTATCCCTTGTGGCAGCAAGGGCAGGGAGAAGGAGGGTGTATCTCTGCACCTGGTTATTATTACCCTTTTGTGGGCAATCCCTCTTAAAATGCCCCAGTTGACCACTTTAGAAATATTTCCCAGGTGTTTGTTGTGCTGTCAAGGTGCCTGGGCTTGAGTAATAGAAGAGGCTAGAATTTGGGTCTGGGCCTGAAGGGCCACCTTAAGAGTCTGGTTGCTATGTGACTGAGTCCTGACATTCTGCAATGCCACAACCCATTGACTCATGGACCTTTGCCTAAGGCCAGCATAAGCCATCCTAATATCTTGGTTCATACCTTTCTAGAGTAGAAGCTTAGTAAATTGGTTTCTAAACCCAGACGGCAGGGGGGGCAATTTCCTTTCAGGGCTGGTCTATACACGGACAATAAAGAATCAGCCTCTCAGGCCGGGAGGTGGTGGTGCACGCCTTTAATCCCAGCACTCGGGAGGCAGAGGCAGGCGGATCTTTGTGAGTTCGAGACATGCCTGGTCTACAAGAGCTAGTTCCAGGACAGGCTCCAAAGCCACAGAGAAACCCTGTCTCGAAAAACCAAAAAAAAAAAAAAAAAAGAATCAGCCTCTCCTGTTTTTGCATCGTGCCAGCTATAGCTGATTCAGTGGATCCCTCCTCTAGCTTGGCCCAGGCCTCCAGGCCGGTTTGTCTAACTTGATCATGATATGGAGCTGCAATTCCAGTTTGTTGACCCCAGTGGAAAAGCCTTCCCCCATAGCAATTAGCACTGGATAAGTGATTGGAATTGCGGGATCAGCTAATCTATTGAACTCTGTCCTAGTGTAACAGGGCTCTTTAAAGTAGGACATCTATTTAACATGTTGGGATCTCCCCAGGTTAGCCTTAGCCAGATCACACCAGTCTCTGGGGACACAAGGATAATAGTTTACCTCCTGAAGGAGGGTCATGACCCAAGGGGAGTTGGAGTGATTCTTGGCCACTGCCTTTCTCAATGCTGCCAGAAACAAAGAACGGTCATGGAGATGCCTTGTAGCTGCTGTTGGGACAGGCATGCCAGAACTTTGCCGGTATGCCACGAACCTCATAGTAAAATATAAAATAAATGAGATGGGTTAAATTAAGATGTAAGAGCTAGCACATAAGAAGTTAGAGCTAATAGGCCAAGCAGTGATTTAATTAATACAGTTTCTGTGTGGTTATATTGGGGTGAGCAGCCAGGAACTAACAATTTCCTATAACAGTTTTCTATCAAAGAATCACTAATTCTTCCATCCCAACAAACAATGACTACATGAAACTTTTCAAGTAGGTGTGGTCTTGTGAAGTTGTACCCTGCTGTGTTCACAAGTTAACTGGTGTAGTGTTCTATTTCTGGTTCCATCCATTTACCTGCAGTTTTCATAATCAGGTTTTCATTGCAGCTGAACACAATTTCATTCTGTATGTCTACCACAATTTTATTGTTCATTCAGCCAGTGAGAGACATGTAGATTGGATAAAAAACAGATTTTTAACAATTCCCAATAATATAGATTCCAATGAAAGAAACAATTCAACCTGGCCTACTGTGTTTCAAACAAACATTTCCTTTAGTGGCAAGTCTGTTTCATTAGCCTGAGATATTGCTTATAATTTGTTCCCTGACTATATGTATAATTGTTTAAGTATTTTCAAGTACTTATATCTTGCTTTATTCATATGAAAATTAAGAATCACAGTATTTGGTGATTGAGTGCTTCATGAATGTAATGTGCTTATTTGACAATACCAATGTTTTTTAAAGATAGCTTCTGGAGTTTCCCATTGTGTCAAAAATATTCAAAAGCAAATAAACATTACCTGGAGAAATATCTCAGTGCAGTGATAGAGCCTTTTTCTAAAGTGCCATAGGCACTTATATTTAATGATTAAGAGTGTTCAAATAGAGCAACAACAGCAAAAAGCCCTCGTAAGGTACTCAGACAATATCCTTTATATTTTAAAGGAAATGTCTAGATCTCTACCTTCTATAATATGGTTAAAACAAAAGCAATCTTGCTCATGCCTTAGTTTGAATTATAATTTTATTTTATTTCTTTTCTCTTTAAAGAATCTTTATTTTTTTGGTTTCTTTTTTATTGATTTTAATTGAGATTTACATTTTGCTCTTCTCCCCTGCTTACCTCCCCCCTTCCCTTCAACCCTCTCTCAAGTTTCTCATGCTACCGATTAACTCACGAGATCTTGTCTTTTTCTACTAAGATTCTTTTTATGTTTAATTAGGTGTATGCATGTGTGTCCATGTAATGGTACATGCATTATGAGAAAATGTCCATGAGGGTCATAGTACACCACTGGATTTCCCTGAGGCTAGAGTTACAGATGGCTGTGAGCCACATGATGTCATCAGCATTATGGACTAAACTTTGGTTTTATAAATAATTCTTATATGTGCTTGACTTCTGAGCCATATATCGACTCCATCTTTCTTTTCTCTCTTTTCTTTTTTTTTTGATCCTTTTCTTTGTCTTTTCTTTTTTTCTTTATTTTTTTTTGAGAGATTCACCCAGAAACTCACAATCTCTAGTCTACACTTCTAAAGAATGAGGAAGGTCTATCTTTTGAAAGACCCTCACACCAGTTTAGCAGCAGTAGCAATAGCAGCAGTAACACCATGATTTAGCAAGGCCTGAGACTAGCAATATCCCCAGACTAACAAACACCCCCCTTCTTGCACGACTAAAATAAGAACACCAGCCAGGCCAACCTCATTTGTGTAAACAGGAGATCTATGGCTTGGCATCTGGAGGCCAGGCCACCCTGAACTATGAAAACAGAATATCTTTAGTCTGGTTTCTGAAGGCCAATGATCTGGTGTATGAAGGCCAGTGGTCTGGTTTCTGAAGGCCAGGCTTAGTCTACAGGAAGATAAAAAAGGAACAGAAAAACACCAGATGTTCTCAATGACCTAAACAAGACAAAGCTGATGTGTTAGAGTTTGAGCCAGGTCAATCCCTTGCCTCAATTGAAGTAACCAATAGGAATCCTGTAACTATGCATCTGCTTCTGTAAGCCCGCTTCTTGTTGCCTTAGAGTTATAAATACTAGCTTTGGACTCTAGAGGGCACGCTCAGCTCCCCGAATGCTGTAGCATCCTCAGACGTCCATGTAATAAAGAACCTCTTGCTTGTTGCAGCCAGTGGTCTAGTGTCTCGTGTCTTGACAGAGGTCTCTGACAAGGCCCGCAGAACTCTGGGGGGTGTTTTATTTGGAGGTCTCACCGAGATAGACCACAGTCCTGACTGGCACAAGACCCTTGGGAGGTAAGCTGGCCAGCCACTTCCTCTTTCTATCTGTGTATGTTTGTCTGAAGTTCATGAAATTATTGTGCCTGTATTGTTGGTAAAGTTCCTTTACCATCTGTATCTGGGTGGCTTGAGAAGGAGCTGACGAGCTTGGACTTCTCTCCCACCACCCTGGGGGACACTTCAGAGATTCCAGGAGCCCGCTTCTTTGGGGCTCATCACGAATCCAAGGGATACGTGTGTCTTCAGGGAGAAGCCCATATTTAAGCTTCCCCGTCTGAGACTCTGCTTTCGGCTTTATACCAAAGCCGCGCAGCTTGTCTTTTTGCCGGCTGTCTGTGTCTGTTGTCTGTTTCGTCCATTGTTTGTCTTTTACTTTTTGAAGAGATGGGGCAGACTGTTACCACCCCTCTGAGTCTTATTATAGATCACTGGAAAGACATCCAAGACAAAGCAAACAACTAGTCAGTGGAACTCAAAAAGAAGAAGTGGCAGATTTTCTGCACCTCTGAATGGCCGACTTTTGATGTGGTATGGCCCCGTGATGGGACTTTTAACATGGATATTATTTTACAGGTCAAGGAGCAGGTATTAAATCAAGACCCTCTTGGTCATCCGGACCAGATCCCCTGCATTGTCACCTGGGAGGCCCTGGCATATGACCCACCCCCCTGAGTGGCCCCTTTTATTCATCCCAGGCCCTCTCCCACAGTCTCTGCCCAGGCCCCTGTCCTCACTGCACCACCCTTGATTCTAGAGTTTCTTTGTATCCAGTTCTCCAGCCCCAGAAACAACAGCCTAAAGAAGTCTTGCCACCAGATGAAGGAGTCTTCATAGACCTACTAGCCGAGGATCCCCCTCATATTGACCTCCACCACCAGCCCTGGTCGCTGCCCCTGCAGGACCTCGAGAACAACCTGGGCACCCACCAAGCCCCGACAGCACATCTAGTTATCTAGATGGGCCGGCTGACGTGACTACTGCCTCTCCTATTGCAGGGCGACTCCGCTGGCTCAGAGACCTTCCACCTGCAGAAGAAACATCCGCTGCTTTTCCCTTGCGCCAGGCGGGGGGGGGGGGCGGGGAACAACTCCAATATTGGCCCTTCTCTGCCTCAGATCTTTACAATTGGAAGTCCCACAATCCTCCCTTTTCCCGGGATCCAGTAGCTCTTTCCTCTTTGATTGAATCTATCACAATAACCCATCGTCCCACATGGGATGATTACCAACAGCTCTTGCAGGTCCTGCTTACCTCAGAGGAGAGACAGTGAGTACTCCTAGAAGCTCAGAAGTTGGTTCCAGGAGAGGATGGGAGACCTACTCAACTCCCGAACGTGATAGGTGCTGCTTTTCCTTTAACTCGTCCCAACTGGGACTACAATGCTTCTGAAGGTAGGGAACCTCTTTCGCCAGTTGCTCATAGCAGGTCTCCAAAATTCCAGATGATGACCCACTAATTTGGCCCAGGTAAGGCAGGTGACATAAACTATGGAGGAAATGCCAGCTGCTTTCTTAGAAAGATTGAAGGAGGCATATCGCAGATTCACCCCCTCGATCCCGACAGCTCTGAACAGAAGGGCAGCGTAGCCATGGCTTTTATATGGCAGTCAGCACCAGATATTAGAACTAAGCTGCAGAGGCTTGAAAATTTGCTAGATTATTCTCTGAAAGACTTAGTTAGGGAGGCAGAAATGATATATAATAAGAGAGAAACTGCAGAAGAAAAAGAGGACAGGATTAACAGAGAAAGAGAAGACAGGGAAAAGGAAAGAGATGGGAAGTGAAACAGGGAACTTAGTAAGATTCTAGCCACCGTAGTTCAGGGTAGGCAGGGACCTAGACAGGGAGATAGAAAGGAGGGAACAAGGAGGCCCAGGGTAGACGGAGACCAATGTGTCTATTGTAAAGAGATAGGACATTGGGTCAAAGATTGCCCAAAGAGACCCCGTAACCCTAGGAGGAAGCCAAACCCTCCTTCTACCCACCTGATGGCTTTGGACGAAGACTAGGTCCGTCAGGGCCAGGATCCCCCCCCCCCCCTGAGCCCAGGGTAACCTTGAAAGTTGAGGGGCAGCTGGTAACCTTCTTGGTGGACTCCGGGGCTCAACACTCAGTGCTCACTGAAATCAAAGGACCTCTAACTGCTGCCTGGAAAAAGACTATCTCTGATATCCCAGTGCCCAAGAACCCCAGGCAATTGTGAGAAATTTTGGGCACCTCGGGTTTTTGTAGGCTATGGATTCCAGGGTATGCTGAGATGGCAGCCCCCTTGTACCAATTAACAAAGCCATACAGGCCATTTATATGGACAGAGGAACACCAGCAAGCCTTTGATGAGATCAAACGGGCCCTCCTATCTTCTGCTTTAGGCTTGCCAGATATTACCAAGCCCTTTGACTTGTTTGCGGATGAAAAACAGGGCTATGCCAAAGGGAACTTAACCCAGAGACTGGGCCCATGGTTACGACCTATAGCATACTTATCCAAGAAATTGGATCCGTAGCCTCTGGCTGGCCCCCTTGCCTACGGATGGTAGCAGCTGTGGCCATGCTGATCAAGGACGCTACCAAATTGACTTTGGGACAGACATTAACTGTAATTGACTCCCCATGCAATTGAAGCAATGATACGCCAGCCCCCTGATCACTGGCTGTCCAATGCCCAGCTAACACACTATCAGTCCCTACTGCTGGAATCCAGTTTGGACCTATAGTCACTCTCAACCCAGCAACCCTCCTGCCCATTCCCGGGGAAGCAGTCCCCCACAATTGCCAAAAGATCCTTGTGGAAATGCACGGACCAGACCGGACCTGATGGATCAGCCCATGACAGATGCAGAGCTGACTTGGTATACAGTTGGCAGCAGTTATCTACTAAATTGGGGAATGATGGACAGGAGCGGCCATCACCTCGGATTCTGAGGTAATATGGGCGAGTGCATTGCTGGGCAGGACATCGGCTCAACGGGCAGAACTCATAGCCCTGACACAGGCACTCCAGCTGGCAGAAGGAAAAAGACTAAATGTCTATACGGATAGCGAGTATACCTTTGCCACAGCTCACATACATGGGTAAATCTACAGGCGACGAGGGCTACTGACTTCTGAAGGCAAGGAAATTAAGAATAAGAATGAGATACTGGCCCTGCTTAAAGCATTGTTCCTGCCTAAGAAACTGAGTATTATACACTGTCCTGGACACCAAAATAGTCCCTCACAGAACTGTGACATTAAGGTTTGTGAAATATTTGTTTGACATCCCTGGGAGTCCTGCTCTTTTTAAAAGGGAAACAGAGGCAGAGTGAATCTGAGGAAGAAGGGAGGAAGAATGTGAGGAGTGGTAGGAGGGGAAAATGAATTCAAGATGTATTGTAAAATTAATAATAATAATATAATGATAATAATACCCAAAAGTTACCTCCTCACTATGGTAAATGACTAATAGTGTTTATCCTTGGATACTCTAGTACCACTTACAAGCAATTTGTTAGGAAGGAGCTTGTCTTCCCATAAACTTATTCTGGTTATATAAACTTGTAATGAAAACTTAGTAACTTTTACCATCAGTAGCTTTTGTTTTGTTTAATTTCAAAGTCTTATGAGTCTGTCCTTTCAGGATGGGACATTTCAAGTTGAAGGAAGCTGAAACAAGAACAATATATAAAAAGATATTCAAGGTAGATTGTTCCTGTAAATTCATGAGGTAGAATGATGCCTACAAAAAGACATCATAGACAACCAATTAAAGTGATCAGAATCAACACAGAACTGCATGAATCATTCTTTTGAAATTATATTAATTAATCTCAAATTATGTCTTATTTGGCTCCCAGATCAGAGTTATTCATGCATATTCTCAATGATCTCCTTGAAGTCTAAACATAAAACTTTTGACAGGTTTTGACTTAGTCTTACCCATCTCTGCTTTTGTTTTGCATTTTTTCCTCAGAAATTTATAAATTTCACTCTAAGCTTTTCTGTTCTATCACCTTGGTATATGACCAGGATTTTGTTTGTTCAAATACTCTCCCTTGCTGTATAAAATTGTTTATAATTATTTTCTAAAATCACAAGTATATATTCTATTGATGTTTGGTTCTTGGATGATTTTAACAATATAGGTTTTACAATTCCCTCAGTTATTATCCCTTTATATAAAGTAAGAAAATTTATGTAAAATTAATTATTTAAGAAACTTTACATGTGGGACTATACTAAGTTCCTTTAAATGAACAATCTTTTGTCAGTTTCTTCATTATAACAGTTACTTCTAAAGATATTACCCATGAGTCATATCTCTGAATGAATCTTCAAGAATATTTTTAATTTCTTCAATAAGATATGAAGAAACATATACTTGGAAACATGATACTTCTAAACATAGTGCAGTCTAAAAATTTTGTTGTACTGAATACAGTGCCCAGTTATTTTCTAATTCATGATACCCAGCTTCAAAACAATGGGATGTATGTCACTTTATGCTTGTAAAAAAATTAATATACCATGTAAAAAGTACGAGAATAATGTTATTTATTTAAGTGGAACCACAGATTATGTAATGCATGTTCCTTCAGTGCATTATTCCTTCAAACATAAAGATATGCCACCATGTTATTTATAAGAAATTTACAATATACATACATTTGTTATAAATAATATAATTTTATACAGTATATGTATAGAATATTTGTTATAAATAATGTATATTGAGTAGTAATCTCATAATAACTTACAAAAAATGAGACAGTATTATGCAAATCTAAACTAGAAAACATGTTTAATGAAAATAAATAACATTTATTTATGACAACTTCATTTATTCAGAGAATTGTGCAATTGCATTAAATCATGATTTTTTTTACCTGATATAAGTAAAATAGTTTTAGACAAAGGGTTTCAGAATCAAATATGTATGCTGTGTTTTAGAGATGCTAAAAGTGTAGCTAAGATTAAGAGTTATTTGCTCTTGAGCTGACAAACTTGTAAAAAGAATAATTTTAAAAAGAATAAAAGAGAAAAAATCTTTATTAATATTTGAATTTAATATACTTGCTACTGTTTTGTCTCTCAGAATGTTCTCAAACAATAGGCATCTCAATAAGCTTCCTCCTCAGCATTTATTCAAGATAGTTGGTATTACTTGTATATCTCACAATATTTAGCCCTACAACCTTTGATATATACATATATACAATCCACATTTTAAGTTACAAGCTCAGCCCACTAAAATGCAAAATATATAAGGAGAAACATAAGCTATTCTAATCAAGCTAAAGTATTCGTATTGAAAGAGTTTCTCTCAGTAAACTCTTATTAAGAATCTTATCATTAAAGATATTAAAGCAGATTGTATCAGATGCTAATGCTTCTGCAGTAACATACTTTTTCATTGCCAATAAGAATTGTATTATGTTGATGGATTATTTTTGTCTTTTTTCATGGATCATGTCCTGAGTAATATGTGGCCTGATTGTATTTTCATTTCTGTTCTTTTGTGGTTAAGAAATATGTATGCATATTATTCCATTATTAAACTTGAATACATGACTTTTAAGATTCCATTTTTTGGACAAATTATGCTGGATAAAATCTATGAGTTTACATAATAGAATCTATAAACGTATTGTGTTAACTTTATTAATAGACTTCTTTATAGCAATTTACTTCTTTTGTATTAGATGAAAAATAATGCTTTAATTTTCTTTTAACAGACAATATTAATCTTGTTCACTTGGTGGTTAAACATGTTATAAGAGTATTTACCACAAAAAAATAAAAATTGCTATATTCAAGGCTCTGGGGGAAAGTCTCAACATATGTGAGTTTGCTTTGAGTATAACCAGATGTAGAGAAATGTTTAAAACATAGTCCTGGAAATAAAAATCATTACTCTAACGAATTAATGCAATAATAAAATAAAACATAATATTACTTACAAAATGGTAAAAATAATTAGTAATCCAGTATGAGTATTGATGCTTTTATTTTCATATATATAAAATAATTTCAAATTAAAAAGCACTGTTTTAATTAAGGAACTGAGGTATTATAATATGTTTACTTTATTGATTGCCAGTTGTACAGTAGTTTGCTGATACAATTATATTTCATTAATAGCTTCAAGATATTGAATTCTAACAAAAATATTTCATCAACAGCAAAATGTATTAGTGCACAAATAAAAAACAGATAAACACACATGTAAATAGACATGTTCACATGCATCCCTTTTAGTGGTAAATTACTGATTAATTGTAAATGATTTGCTTTCTGCTTGTTAATATTTTGGCTTATGGGGAAAAAAGAAAATTATGATACAAAAGGAAAATCAGAGTATATCATCAGCATATCCACAGAGCAAGGAGGCTCTAGAAAACAAGGAAAGATATAATAAAAAAATACAGAGCTAAAGAAATAATGTTCTGTTGAAAATTAGGATTGTTTCAATTGTAAATCCTACAGAGTCAGCCATTCAGTTTAAAGAAGACAGTAGAACACATCTGCATGATACTCTAACAGAAAATTAAAAGCTCACTCAAGTCAAGATTTTTTTTATATATGAAACATGATAAAAGATGACATAATGTGATTGGAAGACAAAGTTTATTGTTAAGTGTCACTGTTCCTCAGGTGACCTAAATTTAGATTTTATCACCCACATTAGGCAACATGCAAGTGCCTGCAATGCAGCTCCAGGAATGCAGCTTGTCCTAATAAACCATTTTGATAATGTTTCCTAAACCACATTATAATTTTCAAAAAATTAGATGTATTCAATAAGATTGCAGTTGTATGAAATCTCACTGTATATAAGTACTACTTTTTTGTTATTATTACTCAGTTGATTCACATCTAGGAAATTTTAAGATGACCCAGACCTTTCCTCTTCTATCACAAACCTCACATGTCCCTTATACTTATATGTGACTCCTGGTGTTGAATTTTATATCAATGATTTCACATGGGAAATCTGTAGAAGCTAAGAAATTTTTAATGGACAGAGAGGTGAAGAAAGACCCTAAGGAAAGGGAATATTGGAGCTCACGCCATCTAAAGTTGCATAGAAGAATAATAGAGATATAGGTATAATCGGGGAAAAAGGATAAAATAAATAGTAGAAGTGGAGTGAAAGAATAATTTACATTATGTAGTTTAAAAAGGCCATAATGAAACCGTCTATTCTACAAACTTCACAGTAACATATAAACATGCACGTAAATGTCCATATACATTTATAAAATATGTGAAGTGAAGTTACCCTATTCAGATGATAATACACTTGCCAAAAGCCATCAATTAGGGAATAAAATATCCATGTGCTAAATATAGGATATTTTATTTCTAGTTGTTGATCATTGGTGTCTAATTGTTGATTATTGTTATAGTTCTTGGCTGCCCACGGTAAATTCATGGAAATGACCTCATTTTTGATAGCATGCAATTTTGCAATTTGATTATAAGACATGAAGAAATCACGGTGAGATTGACGAGAAATTTCCCCTGCTAGCAAGTTGATAAAGTTTCTTAATGTTTTATGCTGGGAAAGAAAAGGCACCAGCAGTATTACCCCGTTGTGAATCTTGCTAAGTACAACAGTGATCAGCTTGACAATCTATACTGATAGGTACAACAGTGTTGTAGTTTATTTGGGGGTAAGCAACTATTGATAAATGGATTTGAGATTCAAATATAGGTCTGAGTATGTAAACCTGACAAAGAATTCATGACTGGTTTGTTAATAGATCCCTGGAGTGGACTTACCACTATTATTTTGGTAATTGAACACAGTACCAAACTGTTATTGCATTATCTATGTCCTTATCCATACTGCAGTATAGTTCTCATTTTTCAAGAACTGAGCTTCTTTGTGCAGTGGATAGTGGATACTAAAAAAAACTCAGGTGGTCAAAGTTCATGAAATAAGTGGTTATTGAGTATTCAATCGTAACTGGAATATCTATATTACATATACTCTCCCAATTACCCTGGAAACATAATGAAATATGAGTGTACAGATTCTAAGAGACTGTGGCTTGTAGTACAGAAATAAGTGTTGTGGAATACTAGTTTATGATATGTTACATTTGTTTATGCTGTGAAATATTTGTTTAGTGATTCAAAGATGTTTTGCATTCTTTTAGTTTGCATTTATTTGGTTCTGTGAAGCTGTATTACTTTGCCTAAAACACATGATTGGTCTCATAAAGAGCTAATTGTTAGTTACATTCATGAGAAAGAAGAGGTGAGAGTGGCATACATAGATAATAAGTAGGAAGAGAAAAGAAAAGGGAGAAGTGCAAAAAGAAGGAGAGGAGGATGTCAGGGGTCAACCACCTAGGCACCCACTCAGTCATGGGCTAAGAAAGAAAAGAGAGGCACATGGAAAAAAGAAAATTAATATCCCAGAGGCAAAAGGTAGTTGGGAAAATTTAAGATATTATAAGATACTGATATTGAGAAAATAAAATTCTCTCTCTCTCTTTGCTCTCTCTCTCACACACAATTTTATGGAAATAATTAAAATGAAATTTTATTATATTTTTACCTAGGTTTCATTTTATTAACTTTTAAATTGTTCAAATATATTATTTCCATAGATATAAAAAGTAAAATTTTAATTGGACCTTATAAAAGAGAATAATCTGGAGAGTTTCAGATATGCTATGTATACAAAATAACTAAAAAGGATAAATACAGAAATTAAAATGGTTATCTGATGACCTGGACATTCCACTGCATTTCGCATGAAGAAAGGCTGAAATATCAAGACTTCATTAATTCTCTAACACTAATGGAGGACTGGAAGGAACAGCATAAAAAAATCAGATCAGCATAGATTGGGAGTCAGATGTATATGAAGAAAACCTGAATGCATCTTGATCCAATCAGGACATCCTTGAGCAGGAACAGTTAACTATCAAGCCGTCCACTGATGGAGAAAAGAGCAGACAGAATTTATATAAGCAAATGTGTGTACCTTGTCCTTTATGAGGGTGATTTTTTTTTTATCAGAAACCCATGGTCCTATGAGTTAGTGTTGCACTCATTTCATACCCCTCCCATAAAGCCTCAACCAGGTTCTTACATTTTGCACCCTACTTGGTAAGTTGGTAGATATTTTTGCTTTCCTATAAATGCAGTTCAGAATGTCCTTTTGCAATATAATGTACGATGTCTGAGAAAAAAATTAACCTTTATGTCTTGTATGTGAGGATTGTTTGGAAGTACCAGAAGAAAATGTAGACCAGGACTAATTATCACCTTCACTGAGGCAGGACCCTTCTCTACCTGATTGTCATAGTTCATTACAGTTCTAACTTTAATTTTCAGTGTAGTTTTTTTCGCCTCATAGATGATAGCTTTTATTAAACAGTAATATCTGTCTGTTGTCTGCTGAAAATTAAAGTCATCTATTTTAGTTCTCTACAATTCTTTATTTACTGAACCAAATACTTGTAAAACAAAGCACAATACCTCTTGGGCTCTGGGCTACCTCCATACTTGATAATCAGTCCATCCCCAGCCTTATCTATATGTCCTAGAAATAATCAGTGGACTGTAGGCTGGGATAACTGAACTCCATTGCCTATTGATTCTCTAAGAATTAAAGACTATCTCTAAAAGAATATTTTCTACTAGTCTAATCTGCCACTGTTGCTATAGCTGCAAGTTTTACTCTGCTTTTTATGAATAAAATGTTCACGTTTCCCACTACTGATATTATTGACAACAAATAAGCCATGTGCCATGTAATGAATAGCTAACCTCACATCCATGACTAATGCAAGGGTTTTGAATAGAAAATAATTTTTGTCTCTTTTTCTAATTTGTTTTATACTTCTAATATTTGTATGACCTTTTCAAAAACCTCTAAAGTACTGATCATACTCTATATAGACAGAGACGTAAGAACAGATTGATAGCTATTTTTCTTTACATTTGGATAAACTGAATATCTTGGGTATAGGGTTCATCATTGCCTAAATTATGTTTCCAGACAGTTTTAGTTCCATATAATTAATATTATATATTTTCTTCAGAGTAATCTGCTAGAATTCTATAGCCTATCAGATTTTTGGACTCTGTTTCTTCCAGTACTATGATGTGGTCTCCATTCCTCTCTATGAACTTGGCATTGAATTAGCTGATGTGAAGGTAACTAAAGTACTTAATTTACCATGTGTTCATGGAAGATCAAGTGTGATCAGGAGGCAATGTTTCACTGTGAATATATAATATTAAATCTTGAATATATTGAATTTGCTTTTATAAAAATTATTTCAAAATATTTTTGAGATTTTTCTGAAATTTTCAATTCATATAAAATAGATTATCCTAACACAAGGGAAGGAATGATATATCCCTTAACTTAATGTCTTATTTATTAAAAAATATACAATCATATCATTCTCCAGTATAAAAATATTATTTCTCCATGTACAGAATGTTATTTAGCTGAATTTATATAAATAAACTGTTACTTAAAGTGAGAGTTTATTGGAAAAAAGTAGGCACATTATCAATAATTTAAAAAGCATATATTTTAGAAAAACCTTTTATTCTTCTTATTGCTTCAAAATCTTTGAATAAATGCCAACTCAAACTCCAACAATATTGCATAAATAAAGTTAATTTTTTTTTCAAAATTATGATAAATGTCAAACAAGCCAACGTCTTGTCATATAGTTTCCAAGTTCTGGCTTTTGTAAGCATCATCTGGTCAAAGAGTAATCTTACAACCTCAGGATACCAATAAGTATGAAATTTATGGATAGGAAATAAAACTCAAAGGGAAGATGTCAAAAAGATATAGCCATGATAAAATCTTACTAAATTTATTTGATCATGGAAAAAAAGATTAGTAAAATTGATAATATATTACTCAAGATTTACATTTGGATTAAACTACCATTTTTAGGATAAATTTACAGAAGGTATTTTGAAAGATTACATTATTGCAAAAAATATTGGTTTTGCAGAAAGATGTTTATATAGAAAAGAAAAATGAGAAAAGGCATTCTATGCCATAAAATTATCTGTGATAAATAAATCACAGAATTTTGAAATGTATCAAATACATATATTATAATTGTTTCCTCTCTTTCCAAACACATTTATTGGTTACTATTTTATGTGCTATGGATATGTTGTCTGTTTGTGTGTAGAAACTGCATGTGTGCAGTGACTTTATTGTCCACAAAAGAGCAAGAGATTCAGTAAACTTACAGTTTAAAAACGCAGTGAAATTCCATATTATTTGAACCCTGGGAACCAAAAACAGGACTGCTAGATAACCAGCAATTTCTCTTGTCTATTGAACCATCTCCACAGCACCTTATTTTCTACCTTAATATTTTTTTAATATTAGGCTCGTTTTCCATCTTTATTGTCTGTAAATTACTCTGTGTCATTTATTAAATCAAATATGGACATATTTTGCATAACATTCCCATTTGTTCCAACACGAAATCAAGAAAAAGACCTGCCTTCAGCAATCTCCCATCATAGAATAAAAAAAAAATTATTACATGTAGAAACACACTTATAAGCATTTTGAAAATATATGGAATAAGCAGAAACATTTTTTCTTTGGAATTAAAGGCATATCAATACTGTTTTTGTCCACTTAAAATCAAATAATCTCTAACAAACATACATATTTACATTTATGTAAATAATATGTATGTAGTAGGATTTGTTGTGCTGAAAGTGCCCAAATTATGACACAGAGACATATTATTAGTTTTGAATACTCAACTAACTTTAGCTGTCCTACTAGTTCTAATAACTGATTTTAATCCACTTCTTTTCATCTACATTTTGCTTTGGGTTTTTTAAAATAGTCTTTCATTCTGAACGTCCTACTTTTCTGCTTCTTCCTTTTCTGGTTGACTGGTGGTTACCCAGCAGACTAGCCCCTGGCATCATCGTTTCTTTCTCCTTTGTTCTCTCTCTTTCTCTTTGAGAATTGGCTCCTCCATCTACCTACTATCTCGGTCTAGCAGTCCCAATTATACCCCTTTCCTTGATATTAGCCATTTAGCTTCTTATTAGACCAATAAAGTGCCTTATGCAGGCAAGGTAAACACATACAACACACCTTTCACAGTTATCCAAATGCAAAACATCTTTCCAGAGCTAAATATCTATCTCACAAAATAAAAAAATGAAACATACCTTTACATAGTTAAACTAATATTACATGACATAAAAAGAAATGCATCACATTGTTACATAGTTCAGCTAAAATCCTGCAATATAACAAATGTAATACATATTAACATAATTAAGCTAATATTCCACAATAAATATCTTTATGAAAACTGTCATATTCATATGTTAGATCATACTTTTTAAGTTTGTATGATTTACATTGTACATATCTGAAACTCATTGGATAATAATAAGCCCTATTTACACATGTTCATTATTTAAATATATTTGGTTTTGGCATTTCAGTAAAAAATATCATTGACTACCTTCCCTGAATTTCTATTGCAATTAAAGACTATGTTAAACAAGACACTGGAAAACAGTATTACAGAAAAATTTCCTATTAAACAATGAAAGCACATAGTCATTTAAATGAGGTGACTGTCTTCTAAATAGCACTTTCTTGAACCAATTAGAGAAATATCTCAGTATACAAGGGCATTTGATATAAATCTGATAATCTAAATTTGACTACTGGACAAAATATAGTAAAGAATTCTTATAAATTTTCCATATCCACCCTATTGAAAAGTGTCTGCATATATACTTCCACTCTCCCACTTGCTAAATAAATAAATATAAATAATAGTTTCCTTATTTTTTAATTTGAGAAAACATATGCATTTTAAATACTTTATTAATAACTTGAAAATAAAAATTGAGAGTTAATAAATATGATCTTATCAGACAGTAATTAAACAATTGCTTTCATGCAATTAAAGAATTATTACTTGTGGTTTGAAGAATTATATGTTGTGGGAACTTATGGCTATAGATCCTGACATTTCTTGGAGATACAGTCTCATAGAAAACTCCCTAGTCATCTGACCCTTACAGTTTTCCAAAGTCTTCTCTGGAATGATCCTAGAGCCTTAGGTGCTGGAGTTGTGTTGTACATGTATCCAACATAAAATGCCTAAACATGAACTGAACAATGACAGCAATTACAGACATGCTAAGATGCATAGGGAAGATCCATATAGTCTCAGCACTAGACATAGACCTAGTGTCATTCAAGGAAGATTGAAAGCAAAAAAAAATAGTCTTCCCCAGAGAAAAGAATATAGACTGATTATTCAATATGAACACACACACACAGAGACATACACATACACACACATACACACACACAACTGACGTTCAGGAACTACATTGTCTGTCACCAAGACTAAGTATTTAAAAGTTAAAAAAACCAATTTATTACAACATATATAAAAATAACATCACAGTTAGAATCAATAGTAAAAGGGAACTCACAATTATATGTATTGATTCACACAGAATATTGCTCTACAGTGAGCAGAGAGCCATTTCACATTTGCTCAACAATTTCAGGAATACATTTTTTTACTAGCTTTAAAATAAATACTATGTCTATCGAGAGAGTAGATTTACTAAAGCAGTTCTATATGGCAGCTAATTTTATTTGTATTTATTTATGATATCTTACAGAAGTCTTCTGGTTTTATTTCAAATAATATTTATTTCATTAGTTTTTAGTACACAATTTGATTTTTGCATTATATACTAGTGATCTTTAAATAAAGTAGTAGTTATTAAAATGCTCCATCTGGGAAAAAAATTGAAGTTGAGAAAAAAAGATAGGTACATTCAAAATATTCACTGGGGGTGGAAATTAATGTTCTGGCTTTAAAATTTCTTTGTTACTCTGTGGTTTCTGTTCCAAAACAAGATATTTGGAGATAACAAGATGAAAATTGGTTTTAGTATCTATGACTTCATTCCAACATTTGAATACACTCCTTTACTGAAGTATACAACTGCTAGGAAAATAAGATCAAATGGTAGAAATCATATTATTAGATATAGTAACACATTCAAAATATTGAAAAAAATATTTATGTGATAGGAGATTATAATTACTACATATTCAGTCATATGCATATGAAATTAGTCTTTGAAAGAAAATATAACCAATCATTTTATTTATTTAAATAGTAGCATGATTTATGTATTAGTTTATATGCTATATCACATATATCAGAATAGAAACTGAAATGATTTAAATAAGTCACTCTGTAGTAAAACACAAAAAATACAGTTTTTTTAATTTTTTGTCATTGGCAATTAGATTTGATTAAATAACTTATTTTACATTTTATTATCATTATTATTAAAGTAGTAAGAATCTACCATAGTACTTTAAGTATTCCATGAGAAAAGTGTTACATTGCAACAGGCCCCACACCCTTCAAAAATAATACTAGATACCTATTCTGTACTCTGGGCAGCACAGTTAAGCGTCATCTATTTAGATACCATATGAATTTTTTTCAGAAAGTACATAGAAATATTTTCTAAATATAGTTGTTTTTTTATTAATAGACATTCCAATGAGCATCACAGTTCTTGAAGATTTAAAATAGTAAACAGGTAGATTACCAGTTGGCTACAATGTAGACCATTGATTTCCCCAAGGAAAGATTTCATTCTCATAATGAGAGTAAATTTCCTATGCTCTAGGTTGTTCAAATGCTGCTACATAGACTTCTAGACAGACTTTGGAATTTCCTAAAATTCTTAAGATTTTCCTCCAGTCAACAACTGTAGCAGTGTACAATACTTCCTGGCCTAATATTTAATAAGGAACTCACAGTGAGACAGAATTTTATATGAACATTGTCAGTTCTCTATCCTCTTAGGGCCCTATAGGCCCTCAATCTTTACTTTCATCACACACACACACACACACACACACACACAAAATTGTTCTTAGAATTTATTTGGAACCATAATCTCTGAGAAATGATAACAATTAATTTGTCTTGAAGAGTGACAGAAGAAAATAATGTTACTTAATCTGGAATTAATTTGATAGTAAATATCAGATAGCATGATAGGAAGTGCAAAAACAGGAAAACAATTTTATTTAAAGCTGTAATATTCCATGAGATGATTTTATAAATTAATTTATATAACAAATAGAAGGAACTCGGAAACAATACATTATTTTACTCTGGCTTCTTCGATCATTTTCAAAGAAATCTTTGATATGTCAAGCTGCATTTCTTGGTAACTCACTGCGGCTCTCAGATGACGAGAACACTGTCACAGCAGGTGATCGTGGTTATATTACTATTGAGATATTTCTCACTCCTGGTGCTATGAAGAGCCATGTTAGCAAGACTACTGTTTTCTCTCCACACTTATGTCCCATTACCTTGAGTGGGAAGACACAGGGGAAACCCAGGCAGACAAATTTGACATGTATATTTCCATCTTTATTCTATTCTGCCAATGACTTCTTTCATCTGAGAACAAACCAATATGATATATCCAGATCCCTGAAACTTGGATCACAGCGTGACCATGTAAATCTTGTGTTTAAACTTAATTAGAAATATGGAATTAGATTTCTGTGTCTTATAAATTAGATGATAGAATAAATACATCCAGATCCAGACCTGTGCTTTCTCTACTTTTGTTCATTTAGCAATGTTGAAGCTACACTCTACAGTATGCACTTATAATCAAAGGAAAAGACTGTCAGGTTTTGAAGATTGTTAAAAAAAATCAACCAGTGAGAAGTTTTATAATACAGGAAAAAGGGCAGAGCAAATTTTCTTAAAGAAGAAATAAAGGTGGAAGTTTTCAAAATAGAATCATAGAACATCTTTCCTCTTTATTCATGAATTATTTTGTTTACTAATTCCACTGATTAAAATGATCGTGGAAAATAATAATTTCACTTTAAAATATGCTCCCATAAGCCATGCATAGGTCATAGGTATTTAGCAGTTTATTAGAAGATAGAATCTCAATCTTATTCCCTCACTACTATTAATTTTGTTTCTGTGAACCCACAGAATAAAGCAACTTTCAGAAACAATCAGAGAGCTTCTTTGTTCAGTGAATGGTAGTTATTTCAGAAACTCAACTGGTCAAAGTGCAATGAGTAAGTTCTGAGTGTTCAGTCACAAATGGGATACTTATAAGTGCATATTCTCTCATGAAGGCTCAGAGACAACAATTACTTAGGGACACAAAATGTATAAAAGGCAGGAGTCAGGGGACAATGGTGAAATAGTCCTCCTGCCATTCCAGGTCCACTGCACTTACAACCAAACAGTAGTTAGATTGCATGTACAAAATGAAGCTGGTCAGCATTCCATTATTAAGGGAGGCATCATGAAAATCATGAAATTCACAGTGATAAGTTATACACTCTTGAAATTTCATCACTTCTGGGAGAGGAAAAATCAATTTTATTCAGGGGTATACCCCCTTTTAGCTTGAGCATGCTCCAGAGGGTGGCTCTAAATCCCCAACTGTAAGGGTGGCAAAAAGGACTGGATGGCTTATATTAAAATGATGATATGAAGTTAGAAATAGATATGTGGTTAGAAATTACATCATGATAGTAGGGTGAATGTGTTTGGGGTAAATGTGATCAAAATACATTTAATATACGCTCACAGAATTTCAGAAATCTTAATAAAATATGTAAATCTTTTTTTTATTATTTTTATTGTTAAAAGAAAAATTTACATTTACTCCCCTTGTTCCCGACCCCCCCACTACCCCACTGCCCTCCCCCTGCTTCCTTAAGATGGTGCAGGATACCCTGTCCCATGGGAAGCCCAAGGCCCTCTCCCCTCCATCTCAGTCAATTAGCTTAATTCTTATGCAATCAATAAATTGGCCAAGTCATGAGAAGAAAGTAACTAAGTACATTTATCTAATCTTCAACCCAATCGAAGATCTGAGAAGGGAAATAACATTACCTGAGTGATTAGGAAGTGCAATCAAACAACTTCCAAAATATGTAACAAGTCACAGAGACAGCTGGCTACCTGGCCAATCACCCAAAGTCACATTTGCAGTGTTGAAGCAACCAACTTTGGCAAAGGCCTAGAATAACTGACAGATTATTTTAAAAGGCAAGAAAATTTTCAAAACCATCTTACCCTGTCTTGGCAGGATTTGACAGTTCTGCTTATCCATTTCCAGCTTTTATGTATTTTGTCAGTAGTTGAGGTATGGGCAGTTCCTTGCCCAGAGGCCGGTTTTGCCAAGAAGAGGACAAGCTCCAATTGGAGTGTCTTTGGCGCTCAACAGTCTCTCGGGAATAGATCGGTGTTGCCAGGAGCGTTTGTGTCTCTTTACCACAGAATTCTAGGTTAGATTAAATGCCATTTTCTACAGCTCTTTGAAGAGGTTGAAGACTATTTATACAGAATATAATCTCTATGTATCTAAAGAACCTGATTAGTCTAGATATAAATATGACAAACATAGATGACTATTGATCTACAATTCTTAATATCTATATGACTTAAAGACTAAGTGAATAAACAACTGTGTAATAAAAGAGGACAATGACCCTCCAAATGTAAACAATTTACAAGTATACATTGCTATATGATATCAATACACAAACAATATATAAAATCAAAAACACCAATGACGACCTATGCTAGAGAGGATGTGGAGTAAGGGGATCACTCCTCCATTGCTGGTGGGAATGCAAACTTGTCCAACCACTTTGGAAATCAGTTTGGAGGTTTCTCAGGAAACTGGGAATCAACCTACCTCACGATCCAGCATACCACTCTTGGGAATATACCCAGGAGAGGCTCAACCGTACTACAAAAGCATTTGTGCTACTTTGTTTATAGCAGCGTTATTTGTAATAGGCAAAACCTGAAAACAACCTAGGTGCCCCTCAATGGAAGAATGGATCCAGAAAGTGTGGAATTTATACACATTAGAATACTACTCAGCAGAAAAAAATAATGACATCTTGAATTTTGCATGCAAATGGATGGAAATAGAAAACTCCATCCTTAGAGAGATATCCCAAACCCTAAAAGAGGAGTTTGGTATGTACTCACTCATTAGTGGACCTTAGCCATTAACAAAGAACATTAATCATATAGCTTACAAGCCTGCAGATGCCAAATAGCAAGGTGAACCCAAAGAAAAACTTACATAGATTTTCTGGAAGTCAGAAGCAAACAAGATCGTCAGACAAAAAGTTGGAAACAAGGGTGTGGGAATGAGGGTGGAGGTAGGGATTGTGGGTGATGGTAAGCGAAAGGGAGGGGGTAGAAGTGAGAAAGGAAGAAAAGGAGAGAGCCTAGGGTTGTGGGAGGGTGGAGATGGAGGAAGGGTAGATATTGGGGAAGGGAATAAGATATCTACATTAACGGGAGTCAATTTAAGAGTTGCAAGAGACTTGTCCCTAGAGGGGATCCCAGGTATTCATAGGGAATTCCCAGCTAGGTACTCGGGCAGCAGAGGAGTGGGTGCCTGAACTGAACTTGTTTCATAGTTACTTTGTTGAATATCTCAATCGTCACCATAGAAATTTCGCATGATGGATGGAGATAGAGCCAGAGACCCACATTCACACCAGAGCAAGGGATTGTGCTACCAAGGTCCAGTGGAAGGGCAGAAGGAGGGAGAAGATGAGCAAGGACGTCAGGGCAGATCCCACAGAAAGAACGTCGCCCCCATGACAGCTGGAAGTAATTCTAGATACGACGTCCCCTCTCCCAGTACAGATAGCACTTGGCTTTAGGGACATCATTTAAGGGTTGATTATAATTAGTATACAATTGAGGGTTGGGGGAGGAATTTTATAAGCTCAGGGGCCCTTTAATAAAAAGGGTGGGGGAATTGATGGGATTAATAGATTGGTATTTGTGAGCTATTTTTATAGATAATTATATTGGCATAGATTTTTGTATATGGATACAAAGTTAAATTATATCGAATATTGTATGCATGCATATGCTTCTACCACTGTTTAAAACATTCTTGATGTATTGTTATATATATATATATTGATATATATTTACCATTTTACAGTGTACATTTCTACCACTGATTAAAATATGTAAATCTTAAAAATAACAATTAGCAGGAAGATTAAAGTTTGTAATGATAATGAGCAAGTTCAATAATGACAAATCACTCTACTGATCTTAAAACTCTAGTTTCAATTAAATAGATATGATGGCAGAGTGAAGACCAAAGGGAACACATGGACTAATCTTTGCCCTTACTAAGTTATAGTCAATGGATTGCACAAATTAATAGATACTTAAGTATATAAAACCAGTATATTAAGTTTACTGATGAGTGAGCTCTAGCCTCTCAACCTTAACAGGTCAGAGAGGTGTATAGAAATTACCAAAATGAATGAATGAAAAAATCAAGAAAGTTTGAAAATCAAGTGGGTCTCTAAAACCTAGCCATCAAGTAAATTTAGATTATAAGTCAAATGAGGACTGAAACATCAGTTTAACTGGGGTTTCACAACTGAGACATAATTTATGATTCTGACAAGAGAAATTTATTTGGAGACTAGGTGGAAGCTTTTAAAACTTGAATTTTCAAAGAATATTAAGAATAATTTGAAAGAAGATAACCTTAAAATTATTTTTATAGACATCTCAGAAGAGGACAGATAGATTAATAATGGTAGTAAACTTAACTCTGTGACTACATTTTGGAATAGAAGAGAAGAAGAGGAAATTTTTACCCTAGGTAATGGGGAGTAACTGTGAAAGAGGAAGCTGGACATGCTAAAGAAAGTAGGTAGAAAGATTGGATTGCATTGTTCTTTATGCCATTCAAGGTAGTATCATTTGCAGATAACTTTGATTCAAAGGAGAAAAGTTTTGTCATGGGTGACATGGTGAAGGAAGAAATACAACCTACTGTGCATTAATAGTTAACAAAGAGTATGATTTTTTTCTTACAATATTTTCATTACCACAATGACAATAGTTGGAATGTTTGGCTGGCATTCTCTAATTATTCTAGTGACTGGAAAATTTTACTTTATAGTTAAAAGATACTGATAACTTCACTTGACTAAGCATTGCAAATCTTTAGCATGACTTCCAATAACAAGCAATGTTTTGCAAAACTATCACTGAATTAGGTAAAATTTTGGCAGAATGATTATGGTAATAAGTACTACCAACCTTGTCCATAAGAAAATGAAAACAACATGTTCAATCTTTTTAATTTGTTTGTTTCTTGCATGTATGTGCAGGGTTTTTAGTGTGTATAAAATAAAAGCATATAACATTCTATAATCTTTAGAAGAGACAATAATATATTCTTTGAATAATATTTACAATAATTTAATAATGTGCATTTATTCATGATTACTATGAACCATGCCATTAATTTGCTATATGACGTTGTTCACTCATGTTATTATGCTCTTTGTAACACTCTATGGCATGTTTTGTAGCTTTTGACTGAAGACAGATGTATCAATGAAATCATATCACTAGTCAAACAAACTGACTGATCATAGTTTACCTCAAGTCCTCACACTTCTGTTTGGTTAACATTTAATATCCTTAAACTCGTAGAAAACTGTGAATCAGTCTTCCCTTTCTTTTTCATACTCATTTATGCTACAAGATCTGAAAAACAAATGAGTTCTTAACCTCTAATCATTTAATTAGAAGTATTATCTTTCTCAGATTCTTTGGTTATATAGTCTACTCATTCAATTTTCTTTATCTCAATGAATCAACACACTTACTCCTCAAGAGTGAATTTCTCCACTTTCAAAGTATACACTCTTTTAAGCCTGTCATATTGTTGTCCCTTATTACTATAATGTGCGTTTCCCTATTCTGTACTTGCTCAGTCTTTCTTTTGTTCAGAACCATTTCATGTCCCTTTGTAAAGAAGTGGTCTTCCGTGTCTAGTTGTGATGTATGTGAATATTAATCTTGTTTTTCAGTCTCAGAATATCAGAAGTACTTGTTATAGCCTAGGATATTTGACTCTATATCACAAAAAATCAAATTAAGTATATGTCCCACATCATATTTTCTCCCTTTTCATCCACACTCCTATTTATATCTCCATTATTCTAATATTTTATGCAATTAATATTTATTCATCTATTTGCATAATATCTATTTATTTTAGTCCTCAATATTATGAAATTCCAAATTTTCAAATTTGTGAGATATATCTTAATAATATCTGTTTGTAATATTCTTACAAATCTATAATAGCATGCTATTTTCTATTAATTTTATTAAACTTAAAACTTTGAAAACATAGATAATATGAACCTCATGAACATATAAGTAGACTTAATCACATGCTAATATTCACAATTATTTTCATTTGCATGTATTTAGTATGTTGAGTGCCTATACTTGTCAAATATACTTATAACTCTTGGAAATAATATAGTGACATCAAATCAAATATCATAAAACAAAATTAAATTATAGAAAGTCTAAATTTCATAGTCATATCTTAGTGTACTTCAAACCAACAGACAAAAGAAGCTCATAAAAATTATTGCATATAATTGGCATGAATAATATCACAGAATGAAAAGGGTATTCAATTTTACTTGATAGGGATAGTAAATCTACTAATAAAGGTATATTTAAGCTCACCTTTGTAAATTGAGGGAGAATGTGTAGGGACCTACAAAAGTGGATCTGTTCCACCTTAACCGAATATGTGGTGGCTCACAGAAGTGGGTCATTTCCATCTTGACCTAATATGTAGGGGCCTACAGAAATAAGTCCACTTCATCTTGATTGAAAGTTGGAGAGTTTAAGTGTATCTTGCTCTTTTGAAGTTATTGACTTAAGGTGTGGCTACAAAACAAGATATTTTGATCTCATGTGTGGCTACTTGGTATTTTGTGTATTGAAATGGTTCACAGAGGTGAATCCATTTTACCTTAACCAAGTGTCAGAGAATTCACCTGCTCCTTCTCCTTCAAGGATATGGAGGAGGTTTAACCCAGGGAATGACGGCCAACATGACACTTGGTATAGGGTGTAGTCACTGCATGTCCTGCATAAACAATAAAGTGCTTAAATCACGATATAATGGCTAGATGTTTCAAGTATTGAAGCAAGTAATTACTGTGCTTGTTCTTTGTGTCATGTTAAAGCAGTCTTTTTCCTTCTCCTATTTTTGGTTTGGATATATAAGCATATGGAAAATAAATACAGGCATACTCAATATTTACAGGATTGTCCTCCCTGTTCTATCCTATGTCTCTGAATTTCTTTCGTATCTCTTTTTCTCCTATCTAATTTTTTTTAATCCAATGCCAATACCCTGGAACATGTGAAACCTGCTGAGGCTGAACCCTGACAAAAATGTGCATAGTAAATACATGAAAAGTGGAAGTCAAAAAGTATAATTTTTTTTCTTAAAAGAAAGTTAAAGTAAAAGGAATCATATGTATTTGAAACCACATTATTGCACCTATATAAAGGAGTAAAATATTTATTATAATTCTGTAATAAGCACAAAAATATATGAGGAAATAGTCAGCCCAGCTTTACTTCTGAAGTTGTAGTCTTTCTTAGTTAACATGAGTTTAAGGCTACAATATTGAAGACAATGTTTGTTTATTCATGTTGAAATTTTATGTGCTTGTTCACATAATTACTGCTTGTCATCCCAGAAGGCCTGCACTATTAAATGGTACTAAAATATTCATTGTGTTTATTTTTAAATTTACTAGACAAAATAACATTATAAAATCTGTTTATGCAGACTAAGTAGGGAAGCAAAAGCTAATCAAGAGATAAATTAAAATATCTTACTACATAATTTCTTGAAAGGTCTTTGAGTCTATGATTGCCACTTTCACCCAAACCATTACAGAAGATGAAGTGGAATGGAATTTTGAGGAGTATATTGCAACTGTAATCCACATATATTGTATCAAAAATCTACTTTCAATAGAAATATGCCACATATATTTTTCTATTTAAATATGCCCTTTAAAACAGCTAGAAATACTCCAAGTAGTTTTTATTTCCAAACTTTAGTGTGTTTTTTTGATCCTATCCTATTGTGTTTGCATTGTAGGCTGCTACAAGTCAGCAGTTATTTGTATGCATATTGTTCTCCTAGGAATATGCTTTAGTTTTAAAGCACTGGGAAGATGGTTCATCGTTTCACCATGTCCTTTGAAATTAACATTGCAGATTTCAATAGAAGTCATTACTATGTACTATAACTTTTAATCCTCCTGAAAATTAGATATATTACTTACCTGGTAGCATTATAAAGTTTAACAATGATATACTTCTTAAGACTTTATTATATGTATCCTGAGTATAATAAGAAATGACAGCTTTATCAAAAACCTATTTGAAAAGTTATAACATAAAAGTAACAGCCAGAGACAAGAGAAACAAATGTAAATAAGCAGATAGCAAATATTCACTGAAACAATTTTAATTAATTTTAACTTAAAATCATCCTCTATTAATTGGTATGCAAATACCATGAATCATTACTTATAATAGAAATAATGCAAATAGTTATAAAAGGATTATAATAACTATGTGCTCAGATACATCCATTATAATTTTTTACATCATATATTGTTATTTTGTCTTCATGGCAATGTATTTTTTTAAAAATAACTTTGAGTAGGAAAAAGAACATATAAACTGTTCATTATTTTTCTGCATTCCTAAACTTTACCATGTAGTGTACTTACTATTTTTCATAGTTTCTGTTTAATTTGTGTTTGTTGCTTATGTGCTGTTGTACATGTTTTGAATGGTGTCATTGAAGGTACACACTTGAGCATGTGCATGGTGTAATCAATGAACTTTGGAAACTATTGTTCTGGTAAAAGCCACCTTTTCTTTTAATACTATTTTAAATTTAACTCTCTCTAATCCCAATGACTTAAAATTCACCAAATAAGATAGACAACCTAGGTAGGGAATGCAAGAACATGTTTAATTCTGTCCTTTTTACTGGGATTACAAGTACATATCAATAGAGTTGATTTCATTAGTAGATTCTACTGATGAAACTTGGTGTTCATGATTTCATGGCCTGTGCTTTGCCAAAACATCTCAGAACACAGTTTTCAATTAATAATTTGAAATTCCAGAATGTTTTTGCACCCTCATTGTTATAATAAATTTGAAATATAGACTTATGTGGACTTTATTCTACAAGGAGTCATTATATGCTAATGTTACTACAATTGCTAAGTACACAGATACAAACTAACCAATATATGAAATTGATATTTAAAGGAAATGCAGCTTAATGCTACATAAAATCCCATATTTGATGATAATTTATATATTAAAATAAACCAATACGCATATATGTGTTTGTAATATATAATCAATTGATAAAATGCCAATTAATATATAATTACATAAAATATGTAGTAAATTGTATTATATATGTGTGTGTGTTTTTATTTCTACCAAAAACGTTAGTTCTTCAAACATCTAACTCTATACTTAGAACAAAATTAAGTTCACTTTATTTTATGGATTAGAATTCTCTTACAATTCTATCTACTGACATGAATCTGTATATTACCATTTATATATTTGGTCATATTGTACCAAGTATCAATCAGGTCATTCCTTTTGTACCATAGGAATAGATAAAAATGCCTGGAATGTTTATAGAATATATGCTCATGGTAAAAGATCAAATGAAGAATAGTTAAATGACTACTATGAGATGTATTTAAAAGTCTATATGTGTGAACTTTTGGTCCTTAGCTGGTGACATTTCTTTTTGAGACTTTTCTCTCTGGTTTGAAAGAACTGAATTACTAATGTCTAAGCAAATGGAAATTGAAGATTGATTTTCCAGTAACTTCTGTCATTACCAGTGTGTTCTTGCTTTGTATTTGTGAATCAGGATGTGCACTCTCATCTCCTGATTTATAGTCATGTCTGCCTGCTTACCTTCATCCCAACATGTATTTGGCCTCAATAGTGTGTGTCCTGTGGAACTTGACGCTCCAAATAAACCACTCATTCCTTCTCTATGTTGCCTTGGTCAGGGTATTTTATCACAGCAAGGTAAAAAAAAGTAGGGCAAGGAATGGAAATGGAACTGTTTTCCTTCACTTTCTGCTTCATACATCCCTGATATGTCAGGAAGTGATGAATCCCATCCATAGATTTTTATCACAAAGGAGCCATCCACCGACATGCCTTCTTTGTTGTATAAGAATACATACACCATAAACCACTTCTCGATTAAGTTGCCTGTTTCCAGAAATTTAGTCATAATGAAGAGAAAATAACAACACAATAGTCATTCCAAAAAGGAACACAAGCTTGCTAATTTGCTGCAGTCCAGCTGCAGCCTGGGTTCAGGTCCTGAGAGTTGGAAAAGGCATAGGTGCATAGAAATAAAACTAATTTTCTGACCACCAGATGAGTTTCACACAGGTGGCCAGTGGCGGATAGCTCCAGCTGTCTTTATTTATGCACCAAAAACAATAATAGTTTTTCACACTAACAAACAAATTTTTCCCATCCTCCAACTTAACCTCCAGCAAAAACAAATATGTCAAATACACCTTTTCCCACTTTTACATCAAAACGTCTTTAAAATCAAAACAACATTTCTCATTTTGCTAGCTTGTTCAAATACCAAGCCAGGTACATCATATTTTCGCAAAACTACAGGTGATAAAC
Organism: Dicrostonyx torquatus; assembly: GCA_028555095.1. Classification (NCBI taxonomy): domain Eukaryota; kingdom Metazoa; phylum Chordata; class Mammalia; order Rodentia; family Cricetidae; genus Dicrostonyx; species Dicrostonyx torquatus. The sequence goes on along the minus strand of JAQHUG010000224.1, from coordinate 1,482,677 downwards.
ATAGACACATATTTTCAAGAAAACTATCGTTCAAACATATTTTCAAAAATGGGGGTGAATTGCTTCTGATCCCGTCAGCACTGAATTAAACACAGCTCCTGGGGTCTAAAGTGACAGCTGGAATCTACAGACAAGAAATCTGAGAAGCATCATCTCTCAAGGAAATTTAGGGGAAGATACTTGAGAGAAAAAAATGGGGTTTCCAGAAATGATCCTATTAGTCCCATGAATGATTGACAAAATTATACTAAAAAATCCAATAGAATCATCAATATTTCAAGAGAGAATAAAGCATGCAGGCCACATGGTCCCAGCAGAATTCTACCCTTTCCCGGAGGCCAGTGTTCCTTGCCAAGTGAGATTGTCCTCATAGGTTTTTGCCTCATCTGGAGACCCAGTGGACAAGCACTCATAAACTGTTCTGATAGTAGGTTTCAGGGCTCCTGACACTAATTGATGAAGTTCAATTTGGCACCAGATTTTCAGGGATAATAATACATCAGATGCCTTTGATGTTGACTGTGCAAGGTGACCAGATAGGGAAAGAAATTTTTAAAGAAGGGAGACGGGCCGAGCGGTGATGGCGCACGCCTTTAATCCCAGCACTCAGGAGGCAGAGGCAGGCAGATCTTTGTGATTTCGAGGCCAGACTGGTATATTAGAGCTAGTTCCAGGACAGGCTCCAAATCGACAGAGAAACCCTGTCTCGAAAAACCAAAAAGAAAAAAAAAAAAAAAAAAGAAGGGAGACGGGAGAATTTAAGGCTGATTTTAGTCAAATGGGATATTTGTTCCAATCAAACAAACAGAAACAAACAGAATATCGTAAACAGTTGAATAATTACTTAATTATGTTTTATTTATTGTAATAATATTTGAAAAATAGAAACATAGTCTAACTATGCAGCTCAGGGTGGTTACAAATTGATATGTAAACCTGGCAAATCTTAGATTAAAAGATATTTGCCTGTCTCAGCATCTTGTGTACTATATGAAAGGCATATGCCACTATTCTTGGGTTTATATTTTTATTTAGTTTTGATAATTCATTAAGTCAAATTAATTCTTTCCAAATGTGAGTAGGTGAGGGGATCATCCACAGTAGCATGGTAAACATTTATGTGTCCTCACCTTACAGTGAGAACAATTGTTTCTTTCCCATCTGCTATCAATTGTTAATAGAGCTTCAGTAAGAGATAGAGTAAGAGCCAGAATATGAGGCAGCAATCTGTTGCATCACACTTTACTAGTCTTCCACAGATACCTAGAGAATGAGTAAGTACATGACTGCAGTAGCTGTGTCTTCTACAAAATGCAAAATTGTGTAATACCTCTATCATCTGGCTTTCTTCTTCTTCTTCTTCTTCTTCTTCTTCTTCTTCTTCTTCTTCTTCTTCTTCTTCTTCTCTCTCTCTCTCTCTCTCTCCCTCTCTCTCTCTCTCTCTCTCCTTCTTTCAGAGAGACTCTGTCAGTCTATCTTCCTTTATCTTTTTATCTCCTCCTCCATGATGTTTCCTGAATTATGAGAGCTTTGGGAGTTGTAAAGGTTTCTCAATTAGGAATGAAGTATCACTGCTCCACACTTGGTCAATTGCTCATTTGGGCATTGATTGCTGCCCATTACACAAAGAAGCTTCTGATCAATGTTGGCAGTAGGCTAGATATATGGTTGTATAAAAAATTTTTAGGAGGTAATTTTACAACAAGATCTCATATAAACAATAACAAAATAAGGAGCATGCATGTACAAAATTATCCAAGAATACAGAATTCTACCAAATTCTTTCAAAGAAGAGCTAATACAAATATTTCTCAAATTATTCTACCAAATAGAAAAAGAAGGAACATCATAAAAATTGTTTCTATAAGATCACAGTCACCCTGATAGCCAAGCCACTCAAAGACGCAAGAAAGAAAGAAAATTATAGAACAACTTCCCTAATGAACATTGATGCAAATATATTCAAAAGACACTTGGCAAACCGAATCCAGGGACATATCAAAAAGATCACCCACCATAATCAAGTATACTTCATTAAAGAGATGCAAGGATTTTTCAACATACAAAATCTGGCAGTGTAATTGTCCATACAAAAAATTGGAAGAAAAGAAACACAATCTTATAATTAGATGCTGAAAAATTCTTTGACAAAATCAAACACCCATTCATGATTAAAGTCTTTGAGAGGTCAGGGACACAAAATAAATACTAAGCATAATAAAAGCAATATATGATATGGCAAGCCAATTGCCAACGTCAAATTAAATGAAAAGAACCTCAAAGCAACCATATATGTAGTGTCCCATTTTTGGATATATTGTTGGTGCATATACATACATATATGTATATATAATATTGCATATACCATATTATATATAGCAAATACACACACATACATACATACACACAGATATATATATATTAGTAATTAGTAATTAGTAAAAAGACTGCTTAATATCTAGTTTATTTTATAAGGGCTGTGAAATTTTGAGAGAAATTTGAAGTTATTAAAATTTGCTACCCAATAAATATTTTGCTTTTTTGAAATATGTAAATATAAGTAATACTTTCAACATTTCATTAATATCAAACCTGAAATTATAGAGACAAGAAATTTATTTTGTGTTCTTTGTTTCTTATAAAATATCTTCAATGTGAAGGGCACTATCATGTAGTATTTACTGACTAAGATATCTTACTACAGCAACCTTTATGTACAGTGAGCTGATTTATTTGATAGTGACAAATTTGTTTAATTCAAATATTCAAATTCATAAAAATTAGTGGACTTTAGAATTATGGAGTAAACATACATGCCTAGTAAACATATTTGAATGAATCAATGTAAAAATGTTTGAATTGTTACATAAATTGGACAATAACATTTAATGATAGATTCTAAGAAACTCAGAGTTTTTTCTTTCTTTTTTGTTTTTGTTTATTTAATTTTTTTGTTTTTGCATCCCATCTTCTTATTCCAGTTCCATCACCCTATCTCCCCTTTACCCTCCCCCCATTCTCTCCTCCTCACCTATTTCTCTTCAGATATTGGCAGTACTTTAATGGATATCAGCCACTCATGATTTAATGAGTTGCAGTGAGACCAGGCACCTTCTCTTTAATTAATTCTGGATAAGGCCTTCTGGTAGGAGGAATGGATGAACTGTGCTACAGTTCACAAACCCAGAAAAGCTATGTAATAATAAGGGCCCAAGAAGGGAATGCATGAATCTCACTGTGAAAAGGAAATAGAAATGCCATTGGCAATGGATGTGGTTGGGGGTTCTGGAAGCATGATGGGATTGGGGAGACCAGGTGGGAGAGGAAAGAAACACAGAGTACTTGAAGAGACAACTGGAAAGTGGGAACATCTCTGGAATGAGCTAGGCCTAGAGCAATTGAAATGCTCAGGAATTCTTGAAGGTGACCCTGCCTATTACATGTTAATGCAATAAGGGATACTTAACCTAAACAGGACTACTCCCGTAATCAGATAAGTTATTCAGGGGCGGGACTGGGGCACAAACCCTTTACCTTACATCTATCCTGCTGCAGGATGTGCTTGAGTGAGTATGGTTCAGAGATTATAGGAGTAATCAACTAATGACTGACACAGTTGGAGACCCATACCTTGAGAGGGCTCGCTCTTCAGGACCAGGACACAGAGGCAGGATACCCCAGAGACCTAAGAACCAAATATAAATAGCAAAAAAAAAAAATTAGCTCAACGGGATTCCTATTGATGTCCTGCTTTACTCACATATTGGCGTCTAGCTCAACCGTATTCAGAGAGGCTTCATTCAGCAGCTGATGGAAACAGAAACAAAGATCCACAGTCAAACAGTAATTAGACTTTGGGGAATCATGGAAGAGGTGAATAACTGTTGCTAGGAGCAAGAAGCTTGATGCATACCACAAGAAAACGACAAGATCAAATGATCTTGACTCACAGGTAGGCCCAGAGACTGAAACAACAATCAGGGAACCCGTATGGGATTGACCTAGTCCCCCTGCATATGTTATGGTTGTGTAACTTTTTCTTCACGTGAGACTTCTAACAGTGAGAGCAGGGCCTGTCTCTGGAGTTTACAGCACCTATATCCTTATGAAATGCTGTGTAAAAATCACAGATAGCAACAAAATTCAGTTTTTCCTCCTTTAGTCAGTTCTCCAGCACTCAACACGGATAACATAACATTTCAGCGATGTCCTTCTAAAACTACAGTATGCACAGTTATTAGAAAGTAGCAAAGAGTACTTCATCTAAATATTCAGTGCCACTTACTACATAAGAGAAAACAAGGTCAATGTATTGACATTTATTAAAGGGAATTACCCATTTCAGTCCTGTCTTTTGAGCTCTTTTCTCTAGTCATCCTTTTCCTACAATCTTCTACACAAATACATACGTGGATTCTTCATCCTGGAAGAGCTTCTAAAGTTTAAGATGTTTATGTAAAAATCAAGACATCAAGAAAAGATGTTTGTCCTTCATTTTCTACTCTGACATTGTGTAAAATTCAGATGTCTCCTGATTTTAGAGTTGTTTTTCACTCTGTCAAATGAAGGAATCATCTTCCAATATATATAATGTTCTCTCCTTTCTGTTAGGGATACAGGGAATTGAAAAAGCAGATTTTCTCCTTTGTATTCTGACAACATTGATCAATGATGTCTTTCTTCTCCTTTCTCTTTTTTCTCTTCTTTTCTTTTCATTTCTTCTGTTTTATTTTCAAGAGTGTTTTTTTAGGTTGCCTTGGCTGTTTTGGAACTCATTTTGTTGAACAGGCTGGCCTCGAACTCAGAAAGATCCACTTGGCTCAGTCTCCCTCTTGCTGGGATTAAAGGCACACAAATTTACCACCCTATCTTTTTTAAAAAAAATAATTTCTTAATCCTATGGGTCTTTGGGTTCTTCCTTCATGTTCATGACCCTTCTAGCCTTTAAAATGAGTCTCTGACAAAATATAATTTCCTTTTGCTATTTTCTGTCCCTCTTTCTTATAACGCACACTAAGATATGTTATATTAAATTGGTCTTCTGTACCTGTGTGTACTTTGGAAATTTATTTCTTACAACCCAGTTCATCCTGAACAAATCAAAAGAGATTAACTTCAGTACCTTCTATCTTCTTCTTTCTTGACTATTCAGGATGTGGAAATATTATCCTTTCCTGATGTCACAAACTGAAATGGCATGAGAAAATAAAAGTATAAATACGAGTTAATAATTCATCGGAGTACTAAATTTTATGACTAAACTTATAACTGATTTATTATTTTCAAACATGTTTCAATAGAAGATAAGTATTAGTCTTGACATGGATTTATTACTAATTTCAACACATATCAACAATGATCAGCAAATGAACAGAGTATGGGTAAATATTTTGCCATCAAGATGACTGAAAGCTAGTAATTGCTTTCGCTTTAATCTATGTCATACCATTCCTTAAAAATTAAATAGCACATAAATTATTCTCTATTACCAAGCATTTCAACAATGTGTTAATGCATATGACAGATTTAATATTCTATACTTCTCCTAGTAATGTCAGCACTCAAATATATCATGCTATTTCCTCTCTTTTGTATCTTCTGTTAGCTCACACCATTTTTCTCTGTTCATATACAAGGGTGTTATAAAAATTATTATCAAAATCAGTAGTAATATTCCTGTATATTTTTTCTGTACATCTAAGTAGGAAAAATATTCAACCGGATTTAAGTATTTACCTAATAAATAATAAAACAGAAGAATTTTGTTTTGTTTTGCAATTTATCATTTTTCCAACATGTGCCTTGATGATGCATATGTATCATCATATAATTACTGCATCAAGAAGGTGAGGCAGAAGGAACTGAGATCCACAGAGAATACAAGGGTACTTTCTGCTGCAAGTCGCATGACTTTTCCTAAAAGATGGAAAAACCTTTAAGTAACAGCAAATAAATAATTCCCACATTGGTATAAAATTTATACATATAAGTCAACTCTATTTTATATAAAATTGGTGAGTATGTATTGCTAAAAAAAGCATTTCCAAATGAAGACCACTGGTATCATGTTTAATTTCAAATGATGAAAATTTTTATTTTCATATCAGTTGCTATAATTTTATGAAAAAATCAGGAAGTTTAGTTTTATAGTGTTTCCTGTAGCTAGAATTCTTTTTATTCTTCAGAAAAGAATTTCATTCAGTTATATAATGTCACATTTAAATATTCTAAGCCATAACCAGTCTAAGACTATTAGATGATACACACAAGTTTTAGGAAAGTATTTTAGATTGGCTAATTTGTCAAGCCGTCACTATTGTTTGCTATTTGGACATCTCAGCAAAACATATGCAAATAAAACTCCCATCCATTTTCATGAGTAAGTGACAAATGTGTGTGTTGTCTTAGTGTCCATTCCTACTCATCCTCACCTCAGCATTATTATTGCAGTATTTCAAAGTTTGAAAAATAAATTCTTTTTGAATAACAGATCCCATATCACAAAAAATGGCAAAATCTCCAGTACATATAAATATTCCACAGTAAATTTCCAAGCAGTTTTTTAAGCTTCATTTTCAAGCTTTCATGGGGTATAATGTTAATCATATATTCAGTGGTGAGTAAAACATACAGATATCATATAAAAACAACAAATCTTTTATTTTATAATATGTCTTATATAATATAATGCTTATATGCATATGATCTTAGTAGAAATTTTGCATTTTTAAAATAATTTATTATTTTCTTTTCCTCAAAGTGTTCTGTTTTGGATGTGTCTCTTGTGTTCTTGCCATTACTCTCTGGCATGCTAATGACAAAGTAAAAATCAATTCTTAACTTTGAAGGACTGACAACATAAGTAAGATAATATACCAGGACAAATACTTATGTCACAAATTATAATCACGTTAGCATATATAAAAAAATTAAAGATGATTACTAAAAATGCAACATACTATGTTAAAATTTTAACAAAACCCTTTCATTTGGGTGCAATCCTCATCTTCAACATTTCTGATAACAAAAATGGCAGTATGTCCAAATACATGTAACTACAGAATAATTATTTTGAAAATGTTTTCAGTACATATATATACACATATGTGTATATAGACATCACATATATGATGTGCACAAAACTTAAGTCTAAATGGATTAAAGACCTCAACATAAATCCGAACACACTGAACCTCATAGAAGAGAAAGTGCGAAGTAGCCTGCAATACTTGGGCACAGGAGATCACTTCCTATGTAAAACCCCAGTGGCACAGACAATAAGAACAACAATAAATAAATGGGACCTCCTGAAACTGAG
>JAQHUG010000224.1:1440257-1461233 GCA_028555095.1 Dicrostonyx torquatus | reverse complement strand
GCAGGGGGAGGGCAGTGGGGCAGTGGGGGAGCGGGAGGGCCGGGAACAAGGGGAGTAAATGTAATTTTTTCTTTTAACAATAAAAATTAAAAAAATAACAATAAATATTTCATCAATACAGAATATGTAAAATAGTGTAAAGACACTTTGCAGTTTTCATACGGTGTATAAATTCATTCAGGTCAATTTTTTGAAATAAAGAAGGTCTCTTAATTGGTTCTATATCATGTAGGTTGCTTAATAAGATTTCAAGATTTTAGTTAACTTTAGAATATGTCTGAAGCCACCCAGAATAGCTGCTGGTAAAGCAAAAAAAAATGTAAAATTATACTTTGATATTAAAATATATTATTTTTAGTCACAATGAAAAACAAAATATGTCTTACCATGACTTTCCATTTCATATTTACAGTTTTACTAAATACAAATTGAAATTTTATTGTAGAGCCAATCAAATATTCAAACATTGTAGGAAAATACACTATTTTCTCTTCTAAATATATGGTCGTACATTTAGATTAATACCTTCAACTTGCTTCATGCACTACTGTATTTTTGCATATAATTGTTTTAAAAGAAATAATTAGCCTTCTGCCTAAAACAGCACAAAATGAAAATTTATAGAACAGAATTAAGCAACCTACCTCTAGTTAAAATCCCCCAAGTAGTGTAAAACAAACAGGAAAAAAACTATTTAAATGTAGAATGCAGGCTTTTTGAAATGCATATTAATTTTAAAAATGGCTATACCTCTGCGGCTAATGGGCACAGAATAGTGATTACTCTTGAGGCACTGGGTAGTTAATGAAAGGTGGCCAAGGAGGCTCCTGGGTTTCAGTTAATGTTCTTTTTTTTGACCTGGCTGCTGCTTACAAGGCAGTGTTCACTGTGTGAGAATTTATCAAGTTGTACCCTTAGGATTTTTGCATGTACAATTTATATTCAATACAATTTTTTAAATTTAGGGGGAAAATTCTAAGTTTAAAGTACCCGATTTCAATCAGTAGGCTTGATGTGAAACTATTTATTCAGAAAACAAGAAGTTTGACATAAACTGGGAAAATGATACAATTGTACAGAGAAGTGCGTGTGTGTGTGTGAGTGTGTGTGTGTGTGTGTGTGTGTGTGTGTGTGTGTAGATGCATGTAAATTTAGGTCAAAATATATTTAATTCTAATTTGGAACTTTGAGCTTTGGTTTGCTCTCTCCTATACTTGCTCTCCTCAGCCAGTCTACTGTGATGTCACCCCGACTGGTATGTTTAGTATCTCTGGTCCTCCTCCCAGCAGCTTGTCATTCCAAACCATTTCCCCATGTATTCATTTGCAAGGTTTTAGGTTTTGAATTATAATTCTCTAGGAATGACAATCTATTTAACTATTTTCTTTCCTGCATTCTGCTGTCTGAATACTCCAACCAGATAATAACTACTATACAAATTTCTAATCATATTCAATCATGTTTGGCTATTGTTTTTCTATCTAGTTCATAAAATATTCATTTCTGAATATCAACAAATTTAGCATTGACTCAGTTGAGTCACCACCTTTTGTATCTTATTTACTTTCTCTGCTTTTTATATTTGGGAGATGCTTTGTCGCTGCTTATTTGAAAAATCCCTACTCTCCTCAAGATAGAATCTCAATGGCACACTCAATGTATTATCGTCCAAATATTAAAGCACCCTGTATCTGGGCTATGGTATGGAATAAAAGATTCTATCCTAAAATTTGTAAGCCAAGGCATTTTGTTTTTCAGCATATAAATTATATAAAAAAATACAATGGGATTGGAAATATTATTTTGGGTTAATTTTTAAGTATGACTGAAGTAAAATGTAATCCATCACAGAAGCTTAGTAATTCTGTGTTCTAATTGCCAGTCCGCAATGTTATTAAGGGATTCTAGGAGTTACTAATATAGAGAGAGTTTACCTGATACCCAGAAAATCTTCTTACTTACCTTGACAAACATTTGAATAGCATATCCATTTTGGATAAGTCTAGAATAAATATATCCAACAATATTTATTGAAGCATTAGTGCATATTCCTTCTCCAAGCCCTTTCAAATCCATCTAATTTCTCTTGGTTATGCATCATTAGCATACAAATACCTCCAAAACTGGAGTGATATCCATAGCATTTTTTCATTTATGTTTTCTAATATTAAAATTAGCTCTGCTTTCACTATTTTCTTCACTCTGGATTGAAATTCAAAGTGTCAGTCCATTAGGGGAGTGTTTCACTCTATTTAAAAGGGAAAAGATAGCCACAACCAATATGCCTGTAGTGATTTTACTCAGCAATGTCAAATATCACTCTGCTTGTGTTTTCTTATAATCCACTAACATTTTCACACAGAGAAAAAAAAAGTTGGGAGAAACCAACTAGACATGAGACCATAGAGAAACTAATATCAAATATACACAAAGAGACACTTAAAAATACACATACATACATACACAGACATGCACACATGCATATACAAGCATGCATACACACATACACACACGCACACAATGGACTGTTTAAATATATTAGTATTGATTCTCTGATTCCACTAGTGTAGGAAATACTTGGTGGAGTAAATAATAATTTTTGACACTTTGCCATAATTACAGAATTTGATTACCTGCTCTAGCTAACTTATTGGTTTTGGGTATATAAAAGGAAGCACACATTTAATGAAATTTCTATCTACTTAATTATAAGCATGGTCAAAAATGATCTTAAGTTATTATGTCCAATCAATGAATTCAATTCGACCATTACACCTTAAATTAGTTTTTCCAGTAGACAAAGAGGTGCCATTATTGATTTCTACAAGTGCCACAGATTCTCTGTGAAATAAACTAAACCTTTGGGAGTAAGTGTACTTCCTGAGGCTGGAAAGATGGCTCAGTGATAAAGAGCACCTATTGTTCTTATGGAGGCCACAGTTGTTGTTTTTTTTTCTCCTTGCACACATATGGCAGCTCCCAACTACCTCTCACTCCAGTTTCAGAGAATCTCATACTCTCTTGCTGGTCTCCACTACATGCATACGCCACACAGGCAAATAAGCAGGCCCAGCACCCAAACACAAAATAAAAATAAATCTTACAACATACTTTCTGGATAAGTCTGATCATTATTTTCTTAATATTTATCCTATAAATATATGCCCTCAGTGTAGGTGAATACCAAGTTATATGGTCACTAATTTACTGTTCATCAATTTTTTCTTGTTCTTTAGAGACAGGATTTATCTGTAGATTTTCAGTCTGTCCAGAGCTAGCATTTGTAGACCAGGCTGTCCTCAAACTCACAGAGATCCACCTACCTCTGTCTTCTGAGTGCTGGTAGTAAAGGCATGTGTCACCACTGCCAGGCTTCTTGTGCAATTTTTAAAAACTACATAAATGCTATGCCTTATATAAATTAATATTAATCACTGCAATATTCATTTGTAATCCTCTGGATTTAACCTGTTATTTTACATGACTCACCAGATAGGATAATTTTATGGTAAATCATTATAAAGAAGTGTTGTTAATACAAAGTAAAAGAAATCTCTGATTCAACACCAAAAAGAAAAAAAATGGACTGGTAGTTCAGGTACCAAGAAATTTACATAAATGCAAGAAATACCAACCACAATCAAAGTCACTCAAATGAAATCCATTAATCTTAAATAATATTGAATACACAGTCATCACTAGGAAAATACCTCTAAGATTATTTCCTTGATCACACCATCTGAACTTCTTGAAAGGTCAACTATCTGTGCATCCTGATAGGAGGTACAGTCACAATCTTAGTCCTTTTGAACAATATACTTTAACAAGTCTCAATTTTAGGTTTGGGTCTTCATTCATGAATTCTAGTTTCTTGAAGTTATGTTGAGCCAGCTTTGCAAATGCTCTTTCTCATTGTCAATTCCCGGGTCATTTATATTCTTTGTCATTCACATAGACTTCACCAGCTCCATCTATGTTTTTCTAGAGAAGTGTTAAGTGGCACAGACAATAAGAGCAACAATAAATAAATGGGACCTCCTGAAACTGAGAAGCTTCTATAAAGCAAAGGACACAGTCATTAAGACAAAAAGGCATCCTATTGAATGGGAGAAGATCTTCACTAACCCCATATGAGACAAAGGTCTAATCTCCAAAGTATACATGATTCAAGAAACTGGACATAAAAATTCTAAATTCCCCAATTAAAAAATGGGGTAATGATCTGAACACAGAATTCTCAACAGAAGAAGTTCGAATGGCCAAAAGATGTTCAACTTCCTTAGCAATCAGGGAAATGCAAATCAAAACAAATTTGAGATACCATCTTACACCTGTCAGAATGGCTAAAATCAAAAACACCAATGATAGCCTATGCTGGAGAGGATGTGGAGTAAGGGGAACACTTATCCATGTCTGGTGGGAATGCAAACTTGTGCAACCACTTTGGAAATCAGTGTGGTGATTTCTCAGGAAACTGGGAATCAACCTACCTCAGGATTCAGCAATACCACTCTTGGGAATATACCCAAGAGATACCCAACAATACTACAAAAGCATTTGTGCAACTGTGTTCATAGCATAATTTGTAATAGCCAGAACATGGAAACAACCTAGGTGCCCCTCAATGGAAGAATGAATCAAGAAAGTATGGGATGTATACACATTAGAATACTACTCAGCAGTAAAAAGCAATGACATCTTGAATTTTGCATGCAAACGGATGGAAATAGAAAACACTATCCTTAGTGATATAACCCAGACCCAAAAAGATGAGTATGGTATATACTCAGTCATTAGTGAATTCTAGCCATAAAGAAAGGACATTAAGCTCATACCTCACAAGCCTAGAGAAGCTAAATAGCAAGGTGAACCCCAAGAAAAACCTATATAGATCCTTTTCGAAATTGGAAGCAAACAAGATCGTTGGGCAAAAGTTGAAAGCACGAGGGGGGTATGGGACAGGGTAGAGGAGGGGGGTTAGGGGAAGGGGAAAGTGGTAAGGAAAAGGAAAGGGAAGGGCTGGAGAAAGCTTGGGAGAGAGATGGGTGGAAATGTAGATGGAGGAAGGGTGGATATTGGAGAAGGGAATAAGATATTTACCTTAAGGGAATCAGTTTAGGTTTGGCAAGATACTTGGCTCTAGAGGGATCCCAGGTATCCACAGGGGTGTCCCCAGCTAGGTATTTGGGCAGCATAGAAGAGGGTGCCTGAACTAGCCTTGTCCCATAGTCATATTGATGAATATCTTGATCATCACCATAGAAATCTCGTCCAATGGATGGAGATAGAGGCAGAGACCCACATTCACATTAGAACATAGGACTGAGCTCTCAAAGTGCAGTTGAAAAGCAGAAGGTGGGAGAAGATGAGCAAGGAAGTCAGGACTGCAAGGGGCTGGTCCACCCACTGAGACAGTGTACCTGATCTAATGGGAGTTCACTCAATCCTGCTGGACAGAGACTGATGGAGCATATGACCAAATCGGACTCTCTGAATGTGGCTGCCAATGGGGGCAGACTGAGTAGCCATCGATAATGATACTGTGACCTTTCTTCTCTGCATGAATAGGGTTTTTGTGAACCCAGTCTATTCGGATGCACACCTTCTTGGGCCAGGATGGACGGGGGATGGCCTTGGACTTTCCACAAGGCAGGCTAACCTGCCCTCTCTTAAGGAAGCAGGGGGAAGGAAGAAGGGTAGTAGGGGAGCGGGGGAGGGGATAAAGGAGAAAGTGTAAATTTTTGAATGAAAAAAATAAAAGGAAAAAAAATTCTTACATAGTGTTTGAATAGACTTTTCATGTACTTGTGTATTTTTGATCATTAGCTTCCCATTATATGGGAAGAAATGAAACACATAATTACTCTCATCTCATTTTGTAGCCTCTTGGCTTATGCATCATAATAATTGACTATAGGCTAACTGCTACTTCCAATTTGGCTCAACATTCTTTCGATTGGTACAAGATGCATGGCAGCTCAAATCTGTCTTAAATCTTTGGAATGTTAAGGTGCTCAAACCATTTAACTAATGGACATTACTCACCAGTAAAGCCTGGTGCTTCTCACTCAGAAATAGAAAAAGTAATATTAGGGTTTTGAAAGACAAGGTATTTGGTGAAATTGAAATTAAACAACTGTCAAATGAGGGTTTTTTTATTTAAAATGTACAGTGTAAAGGAGTCAATATCATATCTGTTAGAGAAGTAAAAACAGAGCCCAAAATATTTGGGAATTGCTGGATTAAATTAAACAAGGAAGTTTGCAACCAGTAGATCCCAAACTGCAGTTTGGCATTGAAGATCAAGTGGAGGCCTGTCATAATTATAGTTATATGACAAGATCTAACACTTAACAGTCAGGTACTTCAAACTTGATTATTTCTGATACTTGAGTCTGTGACTCAAAGCACTTGTATCTCAGTCTGAGATGAAAATGGCAACTATGAAATGTCCTTGGATTTATACTGTGTGTAAACCTGCAAATGTTTTAGTTTTTATCTCCTTATTTTTATATAAATATTTTAATGTACTATTTTGTCTAAGCTAAAATAAAACCCTTCCTTCCTTTTACCTCTTTGACACCATGACACACAATTTAGTACTAACAGGAGTATCTTTGCATGCAAATAAAGGCTGAACAACAATTCCAAGTTATGCTGTATTGTACTATCATATGACTCTTAGAGATTTTATTTTTTTTAATTTTTTTTTTTAGCATTTTTTGTTGATATTTATTGAGCTCTACATTTTTCTCTGCTCCCCTCCCTGGCTCTCTCCTACCCCCTTCAAACCTACTCCAAGGTCCCCATGCTCCCGATTTACTCAGGAGATCTTGTTTTTTCATACTTTCTACTTCCCATGTAGACTATATCTATGTAAGTCTCTCTTAGTGTACATATTGTTGTCTAAGTTCTTTGGGATGGTGGTTTGTAGGCTGGCTTTATTTGCTTTATGTTTAAAAACCAACTATGAGTGAGTCCATGTGATAATTGTCTTTCTGTGTCAGATATACCTCACTCAAAATAATGTTTTCTATTTCCATCCATTTTCCTGCAAAATTCAAGCTGTCATTTTTTTTTCTGCTGTGTATTACTCCATTGTGTAAATGTACACATTTTTTTTTAATCCAATCTTCGGTCAAGGGGAATTTACGTTGTTTCCATGTTCTGGCTATGACAAACAAAGCTGCTATGAACATAAATGAGCACCTGTCTTTGTGGCACGATTGAGCATCCTTTGGATATATACCTAAAAGTGGTATTATTGGGTCTTGAGGAAGGTTGTGTCCCAATTTTCTGAGAAATCGCCACACTGACATGCAAAGTGCTTGTACCAGCTTGAATTCTCATCAGCAATGCAGAAGTGTTCCCTTTACCCCACAACCTCTCCAGCATAATTTGCCATCAGAGATTTTGATCTTGGCCATTCTTACAGGTGTAAGATGGAATCTCAGAGCTGTTTTGCTTTGCATTTCTCTGATGACTAAGGATGTTGAACACTTCCTTAAGTGTCTTTCAGTCATTTTAGATTCCTCTGTTGAGAGTTCTCTGTTTAGGTGTGTACTCCATTTTTTTTTATTGGATTATGTGTCTAATTTCTTGAGTTCTTTGTATATTTTGGAGATCAGACCTCTGTCTGATGTGTGGTTAGTGAAGATCTTTTCTCATTCCGTAGGCTATCGCTTTGACTTGACTGTGTCCTTTGCTTTACAGAAGCTTTACAGTTCAGGAGGTCCCATCTATTAATTGTTTCTCCCAGTGTCTGTGCTCCTGGGGTTCTATTTAGGAGGTGGTTCCCTGTGTGCCAATGTGTTCAAGTGTACTTCCCACTTTCTCTTCTATAAGGTTCAGTGTGGCTGGCTTTTGTTGAGGTCTTTGATCCATTTGGACCTGAGTTTTGTGCATGGTAATAGATATGGGTCTATTTTCATTTTTCTGCTTATTGAAATCCAGTTATGACAGCACCACTTGGAAAAGCAAAAAACCCAGGATAGCTAAAACAATCCTGGGCAATAAAAGAACGTCTGGAGACATCACAATCCCTGACTTCAAACTCTACTACAGAGCTACAGTACTGAAAACAACCTGGTACTGGCATAAGAACAGTTAGGAGGACCAATGGAACCAAATAGAAGACCCGGATATCAATTCACACATCTTGAACACCTGATATTTGATAAAGAAGCAAAAAATATCAAATGAAAAATATGTTGGAGTATTTTTAAAAGAATTGTTCCCAAGTATTGCCTCTAATTATATATTTAGAATTGGTTGAGAAGACTACTGAAAATTATTATTTTATGAGTATTCATGGTATGAAATATGAACCTATATTTTCAATAAATTATTAATAATGATTCTGTTTAAAAATCTAATAACTATTTTTTGGCAAGTAGCAAAAGAAATTTTATACTGGATTTATTGCTATATTACTTTTTGTTGAAGTTGTGGATATATACTATTGAAATACAAGTTAATTTTAACAATAAAACAGAGAAATATAGTAACTTCCCCTATCCAGGGATAGTGGCTTTCTTCTTTTGTCACCTTTTGTGGAGCCCTCTGGTCACATGAAAGCTAGTTCATAGAAAAGAGGCGTTAAGGTTATTTGGTGCAGGGGATTTTGGGCACTACATCTTTTGTTTCTGGTGCCTTCAAGAATATGGGCTTTCCTCCCTTAAAGAGGAAATAATCGAGTACTTGATAAAGAAATAATCAAGAAGCCAAATAGCAAGGTGAACCCAAAGAAAAACATATATAGATTTTCCTGGAAGTCGGAAGCAAACAAGACCATCAGACAAAAGTTGGAAGCACGGGTGTGGGGATGGGGGTGGAGGTAGGGATGGGGGAGGGGTAGGTGGAACGGAGGGGGTAGAAGGGAGAAATGAAGAACTGGGGAGAGCCTGGGGTTGTGGGAGGGTGGAGATCGAGGAAGGGTGGATATTGGAGAAGGGAATAAGATATCTACATTAACAGGAGTCATTCTAAGATTTGCAAGAGACTTGTCTCTAGAGGGGATCCCAGGTATTCACAGGGATATCCCAGCTAGGTACTTGGGCAGCAGAGGAGTGGGTGCCTGAACTGAACTTGCCCCATAGTTACTTTGTTGAATATCTCAATCGTCGCCGTAGAAATTTCGCATGATGGATGGAGATAGAGCCAGAGACCCACATTCAAATCAGAACAAGGGACTTTGCTACCAAGGTCCAGTGGAAGAGCAGAAGGAGGGAGAAGATGAAGATGAGCAAAGAAATCAGGACCATGAGGGACTGGCCCACCAACAGAAACAGTGTGCTCGATCTATTAGGAGCTCATCGAATCCAGCTGGACCAAGACTGAGTGATCATATGACCTAACTTGACCCTATGAATGTGACTGCCAGTGGGGACTGACTGAGAAGCCAATGAGAATGGCACCGGGACCTATCTCTTCTGCATGTATTGGCCATTTGGGAACTTATTCTATATGGATGCACATCTTCCTAGACCGAGATGGAGGGGGGAGGGCCTTGGGCTTCCCATAGGGCAGGATATCCTGCCCCATCTTAAGGTAGCATGGGGAGGGTGGTGGGGGAATGGGGGAGCGGGAGGGCCGGGAACAAAGGGAGTAAATGTAAATTTTTCTTTTAACAATAAAAAAAAGAAAAGAAAAAAAAACCAAAAACAAACAAACAAAAAAAATAATCAAGTAGATGAAGAGTAAGTCAACAAAATGGGAGAGAATCCTGCCAACTATACATCTGACAAAAGATTAATATCCAAAATATATTTTTAGAAATATGCCAATAAACCATAAAAAATTATCTTTTATTTTTTAAAAAAAAGTCTAGAACCAGAATATAGAGTTCCCTAAAGAAAAAAAAAACTGGCTAAGAAAATAACCACTCCCTAAAAAACTTTGTCAACACAAGAAATTACGTTAAATTAAATCAAAACAAATTTGAGATTTCATCTTTCCCAGTTAGAAAGACAGAATAAAGGAACAAATGCTGAAGAGGATGCAGGTTTGGGGAGAAGGGAAACCTCATTTGTTGTTGGTTGACTGGAAAGTGGTATACCCACATTGTATTCAGTGTGGAGAATTATCAAAACATTAAAAGTATATCGACCATATGATCCAGATATACTGGTTATTGAATTTATGCAAAATGCTGGACATTCTACACCATGTATATTTGTTCAGACATTTTTTCCTATAGTTCATAAAATCTAGGAAATGGATGCTAATTAATTGTCCTACAATGAACAAGTAGAAGATGAAAATAAGGTATGCATACCCTATAGAATGGTATTCAACTGTAAAGAAAAACTAAATCATACAACGTTGGTAAAATGGATGGAACTAGAAAATGTTCTCTCATTGGAGGCTCTTACCTCCAAGTCTTCCTATATGAGTACATATCCTGGAGTAACTACAAAATCATTAAAGTAAAAATAGAGCATTGCCAGTATAGTGAGGTGGAGAAACAATAGAAAGGGGGATAACAGTTAATCTCATTGGGAAAATGTGAAAAACAGAAAACTGTAATTATCCTAAGAGAAATATAAATATGGAAGATGAGTAAAATTGCTGTAAAATTTTCTGAAAAATATCTAATTGTTTAGAATCTTGCTATTATCTATTTATGTTTAAAACCCTTTAACACGTATAAGTATGTATGTAATATGCATCCATAGTTTAAATGTAAATTTCCCATTTGAAGATCCAATGTCACTTGTATGAGCCAAGGAGCACATAACAAAATTCCCAACACCAGACATAAAGAACCTGTCTTTAATTTATTGTTCTAAGTTTTCCAAGAAGCTTCCAAAACATACAAGGTATTGATATTCCACTTGATTTGCCTATAAAAAGAGAAATATTAGAACTGTATTGTCAATATTTTTGAGTTATGAAAACCTATGAATGTGATTTACATTGATGCCTAATCATTTTCTGATTCCTCTCAAGAATTTGTGTTTTTACCTGCACTGGAAACTTCCAAATGTACCTTATATTTCTTCTCTGTAGATGAAAGTAATTTTTTTACCTTTAATATAATTTTCTCCCTCTAGTCTCCTTTCAGGATATGAACAACTTTAACTCAGTTCCTCATTATCACTTGATATTAAAATCATATATAATATGAATGTTTGAAAATTTAATGAATTAGTTAATAAGTGAGAGTAGTCACAGGACAATTGATATGTTGTAATATTAAATCTTTCTAATTAGCAAGATTAGCCTTAATATTAAGGGAATAAGCTTACCATATTTGTGGAGAGTATTTCAAATTTTTTAAAACTTCCATTTTATGTTAACCTTTATAATAATGCTTGGCCTTATTGTTAAAATAGTAATAATTTCAATCTCCCTCTTAATTTCCATGTGATGGCAATGGGTCTGCCCACAGTCTGTTCTACCTATTTGTGTCAGTTCAAGATTCATTATTCATAGTAGACACTTTATTTTATAATGTTTATATATTTCATTAAAGTAGTATTTTTGTAATTATATTTTATGTAAAAACTTACATACAGTAAGCTATAATTATTTACTTTTCCCACTCCATATACTCTCAGATCCACACCTTGATACCTTCGCAACTTTTTGACTTCTTGTTTCTCTGTGTGTGTATGCGTGTGTGTGTAAAATAATTAAGAAAAACAATCATAAATCAGATTCACTCACTAAACATAAAACAGAATTCAGTCAGTAAAAATCTGCTTTGTGTTTGAGAAACACTCCTGGGCATGAAACCTGTCTCAGAATGTGACTGAGATATATAGTGATACTCGAAAATAAGAAACTGATTTTTTCCTGTACCACCAGGTATCAGTTTCAAACAACTATTGGTTAGTGATGGGATGCTATGTCCTTTTCTCCTTCTCACTACTGGGAATCTAAACCTTGTAGATATTGAGTGTGTTATCCCAGCCTCTCGGAGTTCATATATTTCTAAACACTGCTGTGTCTGGAAGCCCCTGTTTACTTTTTTGTAATTCCACCACCTCTGTCTGTTACAACCATTCTGCTTCTTCATTGCCATAGATCCCTGGGCACTGAGGAGTAAGTTCAATAATGATAGCCCATTTTGTTTTGAGAGCCCCAAAGTCTCTCATCACATATTCATTTTCCAGTTGTGGTCGCTTTGCAATTCTCATTTGCTAAAAGTGGTAAGGGTTAAGTGATGAACTAGTATATGGGCATAAAAATTTGGAGAAATAAACACATATTTTATTGCCATATTCTTTACCTGAACAATACTAGTATATTATTTCCTATATATCCATGAGGAGATAGACTCAGGATCTCTTTTGTGGTTTAGTTATGGGTTCGATCTTAATGAGTGACATTAAATCAACAAACAAGTGCTTGGTTATTTCCATAATACCTGTGCCACTATTGCACCAGTTTGTTACTATTGTAGGGTACAGGTACAATAACACAATAGCTGTGTGTTATTGATGATTTTGTTTCTCCTCCTGTAGTGTGCAAAGTATCTGTCATTATCATTAATGCTAGTCAGTATGGCTGAACCTTATAATTGGGCACCAACTCAATTTCCCTATGTTCAACGACATAAGTGAGATGAGATGTATGTTCAGCAATAGAGTCTTATCATCAGGTTGTGGAGGATAAGCAATGGTCTTGACAGTAGCCTCTGGTGAATGGAGGGCAGATATTTTCAGTTACTCAGCTAAACATAATCCAGTATTGTCAGGAAGTTTGTCTTGGTGGCATATGATGTCTACTTGGGCAGTTTCCTCCCCCATTAGATAATGATTCTATTTAAATTTCTTTTATATATGTATATATCTTAAGAAGCCTTCACAATTGGAGGGTTCTGCATGACTTTTGTGCTAGTCACTGTTTTATAGCAATATCATATATAGGGTGAGCAGAGATGCCATGCCATTGCAACTCTTATAAAAGGAAGATTTTAATTGAGAACTTTTTATAGTTTCAGAATGTAGTCCTATAGCATTATTTTGGGGAGGATGGTGGAACCCACCACATGGATAGTACTGGAAAAGTAACTAAGTGCTAAATCCTAATCCACAGGAAGGTAGGTGGGAAGACAGAGAGAAAGACTATGACTGACTGGGCTTTTGACAGCTCAAAGCCCACTCCTTGTGGTAGACCTTCTCCAACAATGTCAAACCTACCTGTAGAAGACAACAGGTCCTTATCTTTCAAACAAGTTCTTAAAGTGGGCACTAAGCATGAAAATATGAGAACTTATGGTGTCCATTCTCATTCAATTCATGATACTTCTCAAAAGTCCTTTAGTATAAGGTGTCTCTCTATATATGTATTCCACCTTCTGCTCTGTATTCTATACCCCTTCCTTCTTTTCTTGCTTCCTCTGTTATCTGTTTTTAAGGGTCTGTTATATTTCTCATTTCTTAGCTTTAGATACATGTGCTTCAATCATAATGAACACAGAATTTAGGTAACCAGTAAGAAAACAGAGAAGATGGGAGGATATATATTAGTCAATGTTGATTTCAATCTTCCTGTAGGAATCCTGAGACTATACTCTCTTTACAATCTAGCTTTTACTGTGCAGATTTGAATTCAAGTCCTCATGTGTTCAGTACTTCTCTTTTACCCAATGAGCTAGCTTCCATCCCACTTATGTACAAATCTATAATTAAAAGTAGAAATTAATTGATAAATTGATTAATTACTTAATTAATAATTAAATGTCTATGGTAAAGCCATTATTGATCATATTTATATTTAATGATTATACATTTAAGAAGAGAAAATCTACTGACAAAGAAATAGTAGGGATTTATTATAAGTAGATGACTACCTTCTGGAAGTTTATGCTACATTCTCATTAAGTAATTTTATTCTATTTAAATTCACTTGTCCTGACCCCATGTTCTTTCACTAATGATTATGTTTTCTTAATTTTTTATAATAAAATTCAGGTTTGGAGAGTAGGTCAATAAGGAGAAATACTTGTTTTGAAAGAACAAAGGTTAATTTATAGCCCTAGAACCTATGGAAAGAAGGTGATTGTGATTGTAAATGCTTTTATTCATGATGATTGGAGGCAGACACATCAAGATTAACTAGATACCAGACAGCATAACATATTTTCTAAGTACCAGGAGAGTTTAAAAAGCCAGCCCAAAAAAATGGGGAAAAAAAGTGAATGATATGAGAAAGAATTTCTAAGATTGTTCTTTGACATAAACATTCACATGCACTCACATGAGTCTTTGTGAATCCAACCAAAACACAAACACACAGAGATACACACACACACACACACACACACACACACACACACACACACACACACACACGAGAGAGAGAGAGAGAGAGAGAGAGAGAGAGAGAGAGAGAGAGAAATCCAAACTCATCATTTGACCAAAGGAGGAATATTGAGTAAATTAGCATAAAGTAGCAAACTCACAAAATATCAAACAAACAATAAACTACTGTTCTATAAATAAAAGTGACAGGACTAAAATCTTCCTAAGTAGAATTCTGACTCTTTCTCAATTACATATTGAAAGACCCTCAAGATGGAGGTCTTCAATGGAGTGCCCCCAGACTCAATAACAAGGCCATCAGCTGTAACAAACAAGAGGTTTATTTCTCAGTTGTACAATCGGGTGCTGCAGCCCTTGGGAGACTGAGCACACTGAGCATCACAGCAAACAAGTTTTTGAAGGCAAAAGCCACAAGTTTAACATGAATTATCATATAACATTAAGGATTAGTCTAGACTATCGAATCAGGGTTACAACAAGGACAAAATTAACATAGTCCCACCTATACATGTTTTTCTTAACTGAGTCCTCCAGCTGCAATCTGTTTGGGTGAGAGATAGGGGAAATGACTAGGGTTCAAGTAACAGACAGAGATGTTTACCTCAATGCCTTTTTATATGGGTGTCCTTAATTTTTAGGGATGAGGTCTTTTTCATATGAGCACATCTAGTTCTGAAATTAGAGTATACTACCAACATAATCATATCAGCAGAAACAACTCTCCACAAGCATTTGAAAATGTTCTAAAAATTGTTAAATGATTCTGTTTCAACTACAAATTGTTAGTTTTTTATAATAATTTGAAAATTCAGTGTTGAGAATACCTCAATCACAGTGGTTATATATATTTATAATTTATAAGAAATCATTTTAAGGTATAAGGAAAAATAATTTAATTACTGAGTACTGTATTTTAAACAAGAAATGTGAGATTCATAAATTTGAACTCTTGGTCTGCAGTCACTATCCCTGTTAGGGGTGGATATAGAATCTTTAGTATGTAGATCCTTTCCAGAGAAAGTACACCAATGAGGGCAAGACTGGGAGTAGCCTGAGTCTACTTGAATTTCCCGTTCTGCTTCCCGTAGGTTAATTGTGGTATGATCTCCCAGCTTTCTGTTATTGCAATCATCCTATGTCTTCCCAGTCATTATGGATTTTTTATCTTGAATGGTAGGTCAAAATAAACAGGTTATCCTAAAAGTTGCTTTTCGTAATTGCATTTAATTACATTATCATCAGCAACAGCAATAGAAACAATGAAGAGTCAATGCATTATATACTTTCAAAGTAATTATTTATTATTTTTATTTTATATTAAAGTTTATTAATTAACTATATTAATTAAAATTATATAACAGAATTCATAATCTTATTTAACAGTGATCTTTATACGAAATTTCTGGGAGAAGAGAACTGTTGAGGAGGAACTGGGATGAGAAGAGGGAGGGAAAACTGGTCAGAATAAAAGTCATGAGAGAAGAATAAATAAATTTTAAAAAGAATAGCTTAATTGTAAAAGGTGATATTCTAATGTTTAATAGATTGTAAACGCATATGTATACAGCTGTTTGTAATTTCTTTTGTGTAATTTTTATTTAAGGCTGAACATTCTCATTAGGAGTTTACATTAATAATTAATGAGACTGTGAAATTATATATCAACTAGAGGTAATGGTATGGTTTCAGATCGAAACAAAAACATGAAATCCAGGAAACCAATGATATAAAACTTTAGTCAAGGTCTGTCTCTGGGCTTTCAGATATGAGAGGACGAAGTCTTTGTTCAAAGACTATCTTGTTCAGAGAAGCAATTTTCTCTTAGTATATTTGTCCTAATTGTGGCTTAGTAGTATTGATGTGAATCAGTCATGTTGAAGAATTTGAAAAATTCACTAAGTATATTGGTTCAAATGTAAACCTCATCCCCAAACATACATTTGAGAATAAGGTTTCACTGAATATGTGGGACCACATAGTATAATGATATTGATATGTTGAATTAATAATCACAGATACTAAAGAAAAGATTTCCATAATTTTGATAGTCTTATCTAAAAGGGTTTTGTTCCCATAATAATTTAAAGAAAAATGGGACTTTTCAGAGATTTACATATCATATGTTTTCTACATTAAGATGTGCATATAATATTGAAAATATAGGTTTTCAATAATAGAAAAGATATAGACAGTAATTTTCACTATTGTGTTTAACATTAAATATATAGTGATTATGTTTTATTAATACAAGTTCTTAAAATGGGTCTTCATATTTTGAATAGCTGAAAATGTATACCTTATAATTTGCAAGATGACTCTGGTAGTAAAAATTATTTTTAAAATTATGACTACTCACATTTAAACATGCATTTATTCCAAAGCTATTTCAAAAGTAAAATAGAGTTAAGATATAGAAAGATGATTTATGTCAAATTTTATATACAAGAGATTTATCCCATTACAAAATCTTCATTGGCTTTTGTCATAATGTTTTTTTTATGTTTTTTTTTAATGTTTTTCTTACAAACTGAATCCCCAAAGACACGACTTTCAGTGAATAGCAGAATATCCCTAAACACAGTGACTAAAGGAGAAAGTGTGTTCTACAGAACTGCTAGATGGTCTGGAATCAAGGCTTTACAGAAAAGTTTGTGTTGACTTTGGCACATGCATTCATCTTTCCTTCCTTCACACACTGACTACAGTATGGAAACCACAACTTGGATGATTTGTTCTGTTTAATGTTTAACAAAATTTCTTGAGTCCAAATATATACTGAAATTGTATAATACTTCATGAAATTAAATCAACATCTGAAATGTCATTCATGCTACATTTTCTTTGTTCCACCTGAGAATTTTAAGTGATAAATAAGAGCAAGAAAAATAGAAACAAATACAATTTTTGCAAAGAAGCTTTCAAAGATTTGGTTGTAGCTCCACATGTGGTCGAATGATTGATGAAGATGGAGAGACAATGTTCTACCTGTACCAATTAAACAAATTTTCTAAATTTTGTTATCAAGTCTGTTTCCAGATTATATTTCCAAAATTTGAATCATTCAGTTTATATAAGTAATGGGATTATTGCTGTAAATATATTTCTTAATGGAATACATTTTACATAATATAATTTTGATTATAAAGCTAATTATTTTCCTTAATGTCTATATTTTTATACTTATGACATAGACATCATAAGAAATTCATTTGTATAGTTAGTTTAAAAATACTATAATGTACCATGTGATATGTTTTAATTTAATATTTAATTTGTCCCTTGAGAATGTCATGTAAGCATAAAATTTATTTTGATCTATGCTCTATGCCCTCTCCCAGATGTTGTCAGGTCGTCTACTTAGGATTGATTCATTTGAATACTTTTGCAACTATTCTCTGGTGCTATGTCAGCCTATGAGAGGCAATCTTATGAAGGAAACGGATTCTCTGAACCCTAGATCTAACAACTGTAAATAAATACCCAAATGATGTCATACACTATAACCCATTAATGTTCAAAAATTGACTGGCTTGATATTTTACAGGTTTTATTCAAGCAACAGAAACTGCTGTTAGTACATTAGTGCAAGAATTTTGTCATGTCCAGAAGATACTGTGCATCTTACAAATTTTTAGTTCCTTATTCTCTGAGCCTTAGTGGGAAGAAGTGTGAAATGGATATGCTATATGTGATTTAGAACTGAACAAACACTTATGGTCTGCACATTGCAATAATAGCCATCCACCGAACTGTAAAATTATTCAGAACATGACTAAAATCTGAACTTATCTATTATTATGAAAATGTATTTGGAAGGCATTTTGATAGGATTTCCATTTAGCAATGCAATAGCAGGTTTTCTCCCATTTCATTGATCTCTCTGTTTACAGAACTTGACCAGATTTATAATAAGTACATGGTATCAATTTACTTTTGTTCAATGGTCTTCAAATTTGATCATAAAATTGTTAGTTAGCCCCACAGCATTTATGTCACTATTCCACTATGAGCACCAAGACAGTAATTATTTTAGCTTTTACGATTGACAAATGAGGAAAACTGGTGATGATATTCTCCCTCAGAAGATTCATACCACTTTCCAGTACTATGGATGCAAGGTAAAAAGGAAGAAACCTTCAAGAAAGTTAATATGTAGTGAAGAACGATTAATAAAATTTCAGAGAAAGGAATTGGGCTCAGCCTGAAGACCTGAAAAGCAAAACAGTCAGTCACCGGCCCTTACCTCGACCTCAGTCTGAAAATGTCAATCCTGCCTCCCAAAATTAGAATGGGACTGTGTCTGAAAGCTGTCTGCTCCTGTTTTATAATCCTTTCAAGTTCAGGGACTAAAGGCATGTACCACTACCACCTGTTTTCCACGACAAGATAGTGTGTCTACTGGGACTAAAAGTGTGAGTTATTGCTGCCTGGGTCTATAAGGATGGACAATATAGATTCTTCTGATCCTCAGGCAAGTTTTGTTACAGGTAAAAGGCTACAATGTAGTTTTCTCCATTCATGGTGAAGAAGTATGTGATGATTTCTGTAATAAGAACTTACTATCACGTTTTGGAGTATATCCAAAAGCAATCAATGGCAGTAGTGTCTAATGTTTTGGGGATTTCCAGTACGTCCCTGACTAACAACGCGAAGGAAGGAATGCCATACTGACATTAGGAATTTGCAATTGCCCAACCTATAGCTTCTGGGAGTAGAGTTATCATCCATGTAGAGTATCTTTATTTAAACTCTTAAATTCATATACACATACACACACACACACACATATATATATGTGTGTTTAAATATGTATATATTTGTGTATGTGTACATGCATACATGTGTGTGTGCTTGAGTTCATATGTGTGCACATATGGGAAAGTGTTTGTTTTCAGAGAAATATTGGAAAATTGTAATAGGCAGTTACATGTACATGAATACTTGTGTGTGTGTACAGTGTTGTGTACTTTGGTTCACATGCATGTGCATATGTTCAAGTGTTTGTTTTCATGGAAATGTTGAAAAATTGTAACAGGCAGTGGTTGATTAAAACTGAGATGGTCTGACTTTTTCTGGGCATTAAAGAATTTTTAAAATCATAAACTCATAACAACTCTGATTTTATCATGAAGTCCTTTACCAGATTTAGAATTAGTTTATAAAACATCCTCTGATTCTCTCCTATTTCCTATCCAGTTTCTTTCCCCTACCACTTAAATCTTGCTTACATTTTTCCCATTTGCCAATTATACCTTGCTATTATATTTATTTCATTTTTCTCACCTACTACTTTGTTTTTCCCATTGAGATTCTCATTAATATGCACTTGACTTCTAAATACAAAAATTCAATACAGAGTGACCTTCACTGGATATTTGACATACAGTTAAGCACAGTAATTAATTTAAACATGCTCAATACATCGACAGGGAGCATATTAGTCTAAAAATCAAGCATGGAGATATTAACCATCTCATTTTCAGTCATATGCCTTATTTTCATCATTTATTTCTGTTTGAAAATAATGTGGAAAACATATTAAAATGAATTTGAGGTGCCCCATATTGGTATATGCTGTATCTCATGATGTTTAGAATCATTTATAATCTACATATTTTTAATAAAAAGATTGAATATTGGAAAATTAGAATCATTAATAAGGTCTTTCTTCACTCCAGTCTTCAAAGCAGTTTCCACAGTACCTTTTTTAGCTGTGTGCCATAAAAAATGTTCTAAAAACCAATATTTGGTGGATGGTGAGATTTAAAGGTGAAATTTAATAGTGGCAAAGGCAGAATACAGTAAAAGTATAACTTAGAAAAACTCCAACTGTATTGATAATTGCCATTCTCTTACCATATGTATATTTAGGAAAGCAATTTCATATTATATTTAGTTCCTCAAATTGCTCCATTGTGTGTGTGTGTGTGTGTGTGTGTGTGTGTGTAGAAGAATGGGGCGGGGGAGGAAGTGCAGCACAATGTAGAAAAGGTCAAAGGAAATAAGAGAGACAGAAATGGAGACAGACTGATTTTCGTATGTTTATTGCAATATTCTGTTAGAATGTTTCCAAAGGTGTTACGTTATATACTAACAAAAATGCAGACAGAATTTTATGTTCCTAATATTTTTTCTAAATCCAATATCCAATTTCCACCTTGAAATGTTGCGTATTTCACGTTCTTCATGCACTCCTCTCATATATAAAAGACACTTAGAATTATCTATTGAGTCACAGACTGTTTAGATTCTCTCTGTGGTTTGCATGAATAAAGGTAGGAAGAAAAGTTCAGCCATTTTATCAACGACTGCTAGTGAGGTAGTTTAGTGTCGGATTGTAACAATAATTCTAATTATTTTTAATAAACACCTAAAATCAGATATTAAGACGTGAAAGCTGAGAGATCAGAGAACCATATGAGCCAGGCACTAGAGAAACCTGTTACGTCTACCAATGCACCACATAAGGGGTGAATCTGTTCTCAGACTGCCTCCTCAGACAATCTATATATATATAGTTATAGTTTTTTTTATTGTTAAAAGAAAAAGTTACATTTACTCCCCTTGTCCCGGGCCCTCCCGCTCCCTCCTTAACCCGCCACCCTCCCCCTACTTCCCTGATATGGGGCAGGATACCCTGCCCTGTGGAAAGCCCAAGGCCCTCCCCCCTCCATCTCGGCCTAAGAAGGTGTGCATCCATATA